>PVJS01005265.1:0-64923 GCA_004027185.1 Glis glis
AACCTGGATCCTCCGGTCTCCGCCTCCCAAAGTACTGGGATTACAAACCTGCGCCACCACGCCCGGCCCGATTATTCTTCATTTTTGAAACAGGGTCTCACTAAGTTGCAGAGGGTCTCGCTAAATAGCTGTGGCTGGCCGCGAACCTGCGATCCTCCTGTCTCAGCCTTCCAAGTACTGGGATTACAAGCATGCACCACCACGCCCGGCTTATCTTCTTTTTTAACATAAGTTATGTTGGTGGGTATGGTGGTACACCCCTCTGTAATCCCAGTTCTTGGGAGGCTGAGACAGGAGGATCACAGGTTAGAGGCCGGCCTCACCATCTTATGAGACTCTCAGCAACTTAGTGAGACCCTGTTTCAAAATAAAAAACCAGGCGTGGTGATGCATGCCTGTAATCCCAGTACTTGGGAGGGGAGGATCGCAGGCTGATGACAGCCTCTGCAAGTAGTGAGACTCTTAGCAATCTAGCGAGACCCTATTTTAAAATAAAAATAAAATAGGGCTGGGGGTGTAGCTTGGAGGTAGAATGTCCCTGAGTTCAATCCCTAGTATGTCAAAATAATAAGTAAATAAATAATATAGGGCTGGGGGTGTAGCTCAGAGGTAGAATAGTCCTGGTCTCAGCCCCCAGTTACACACACACGCACGCACGCACACACACACATGCATACACACACATGCGCGCACACACACAAGGTATATTATTTAATAGTGATGAAAAAGTGATTGTGTTCTTTTATAGGAATCATCTAGGGGATTGGAATCTTACTCTAATGCTTCTGACAATGCTCAAAACATTTTTAATTCATTTTTGTGAGATGGTTTTCATGATTGGGAGCTACTGCATGGCCAGTAGCTCAAGATGCCAAAGTTACCTGTCCTTGGAAAAACAAAAACAAAAGCAATTCTACATGGCATCTGAGCTCTCTGCTCAGAAAGTTAAGAGTTGGCCCATCTCGGATGGTCAGATTTCATCTGCGTAGTGGTTTAAGTTGTGTATGCACCCTTGGGCTTGCACATTTTCTCTCTCAGGTTGTAACAGTAGATTCAAGAAAAATAATTTGTGCTCTTGATATATTCTTGGAAACTTCTAAGCATTTCAGCATTCAGAAGGTCAGTTTGATCTCCCACTGAGACCCATATTCTTCAGTGCTTTAAGGTTCTTTATAGCCAGCGTTATCTAAGTAATCTGATCTTTTCCACGGTCTCCCCCACCTACACACACATGAGCTTTCGATACTGTTCCAGGCGCCAAAAGTGCCTTTCCATTAAGAAGAGAGAAGACTGAGATGGAATCTTATTAGAGAGTACAACTAGGGAAGACAGTCTGTTTTTTCTGGAAAACTACTTAATTATATCAACCTACATAGAATTTCTTTCCTGCTTTCTCAATATGAGGCACTCAAGGAAACTAGTGAGACCTTTTTGACTAAAACTAGTGAGTGATACCTCAACCACCCTTCTTATTCTCCTAGTGTGATTCTGAGTGAATGTTGGCCACTACAGACACCAAGAGCACCACTGTGGAGCTTTAAAGACTATACCTTGAGAGCCCTCAGAATTGCGCCCTCCAGTTCTTCTGAAGTCACGACGCACATCAGCTTTGCTGTGGTTACTCGTGTAATGTCTTTCTTCCCCCTTTCATCTCTAATTTCTTTGAGGGCAAATACCGTCTATTTTGATAAATGCCCTATACCAAGATTTAGCAGAACACCTGGCAAAGAATAAACTACCTGTTGAATGATAAAGAAGTTCAAAAATATTCTAAGGAATAGAAGCTATAAAATAACAGATAACTTCCTAAGGTAGTCCCCATGAAAACACCATTCTTCTTTGAATGCACATGTGGTGGCATTTTTATTTTTAACTAGTTTCATTAGTTTTGTAGTTATTCATTGGTGTATTATAGTCTCACATCATAACATAGTCCATAGTGCTAGTGACATACATGCACACAGCACTTGGTGAGCTCTCCCCAGGCTCCCTCGCCACTCCTCTCCTTTCCCATACAGGATATTGAGATCATCATTGGTATTCTCACATATGTACATAATGTCAATAGAAATGATTCCTTCATTAATTCTCCCCCCCCCAGACCACCTCCCTTGCTCCACTGGAGTTTCTCCTCCATTATCTAAGATCCTTCTTGTATCCCAATTACTCCCAAGCTTCTGCATATGAGAGAAAACATATGACCCTTCACTTTCTGTGACTGGCTAATCTCACTTAACATAATGTTCTCCAGGTCCATCCATTTTCCTGCAAATGACATAATTTTGTTTTTTTGGTGCTGAGTAGAATTCCACTGTGTGTATATATCCCATAATTTTGTAATCCGTTCATCTGTTGATGGACACCTAAGTTGGTACATTTCTTAAGCTCTCTAAGCCTCAGTTTCCTCATCCATAAGAATTAGAACAATAATATATTCAGGGTTATTGAGAGGATTGACGGCATGTTAACGTCACACAACACTGCACCAACTTTGAATAAATGATAATTGTTAAAATATTATTATTTCCAGTGTAGGTTCTAGGCATAGAGAAAACTGTAAGAAAAAGTTGATATCATAAAGCAAAGGCATCCAGCTTCAGCTTCCCACATTCACATCTTCCTGTCATTGTCTTCTCCTTCCCACTGCCTTCATTCCTGGCCTAAGTTTCCTCTTCCTGCAGCCCTACTAAAAGCCACTGAAACCGCCACCGCTTGTTTAGAATGAAAACAAAGAGTAGGGCCGTCGGATGATCAGTACCAATTGTCCCATATGGGTCTTCAAATTCATTTTTTCATAAAGAAATATAATACATGGCACATAATTTCTAAAATTTTATTTGTATTTTAGAGAAAGGATATAGGTTGAAAAGGTTTTTGTGGACTACCCTGGACACCTAACCATAATGTATAATATAGCATTATCTTCTATGGTATGAGCATGTGCAACTTCAAATTTCCTAAAAATCTGATACATACTTATCTTTTAGCATGGAAGTTTTTGTACCATAATATTAAGATTCTTCAACTTCACATATATACTAAATGGTAAGTATGAATACAGTGAAAACTCACTGATAATTAAATGCTTGTTTTAGTTTTTATAACCCAAATTTTACAAACACAAGAAATAAATAAGTACATTTTACATTCCAAAGTCCATGGTTCTATATTTTTATATTCTACTAAAGAAGCAAGTAAAATAAAAAACAAGACTTGTCAGAAAGAAGCAAATCTTAAGAGTAAATCAGAAAAGTGAATAACTTTTTTATTTAATCAAGATTTTGTTCTACCTTATTTTGACCATCTATAATTAATTTTAGTCGCTCAAAATGAGTTTAAATGTACTTGTCCACCATTGCCAATATTTACATCAGAAATCAATAATATCCAATAAATATACACTTGTTGAACAGTGTGACTCATAATACTCCAATTAATATTTCCAAAACCATGTGGACTTAAGGATTTATTATTCCTACATTCAGATGAACAAATTAAGGCAGAATAAATAATGAAGTCAGATGGTAAGTAGCAAGACTGAGATTGTACGCAGGTGTAGTACGAGCCTTCTGCTCAGACCCTTAGTCGTTGCATTAGTATGTTGCTCCTGGTGCTGGTTGCTAACAGTCCTCCAAAGGCCCCACTGCCACCTTGTCACAAAACAACATTCTGGAAACCAAGCACACACCAACTGACACCTTCCTTTTAGTGAATAATTCCATTCTTTTCCTAGGATTGAGGTGGCGATGGTGGTCTCTTTTTTCTATATTTTTAAGTTTCAGCAAAGTCAAGCTATTCCCTTATACTATTGTTATGAAGGAAGAAAGTGAGTTTTTGGTTACTGTTGTGGTGAATTATTTTATTCCTATGAGGCAAGGTAAAGGAAAGGGAACATTACATGATATTTTAGAACGAAGCAATTATTTTAAAGAATGTGTCATTGTATATAAGCAAATGTATGTTTGCGTGTGCATGCTCACATGCATGTAACAAAAATTAGAGCATAACCAAACCATTTGAAAGATCTCAGCCCCACGTTTTTGCTTCCATGTGCTCTGAAGCCACTGGCCTATTATACCAACATACTCTCCCCTTTAAGGACAAATAAGTAGAAATTAAGAGGACAAGTCAGCACTAGGAAGAGAAAAACGTGATAATACATACTGGGAACAGAAACTGCCGTCTAACTAGTGCCTCCCCACCTTCATTACCATCCTTCCAAATAAATCTCCGTGCTCCTCTTGAACTGGCAAATAAAAAAATCAACCCACAAGATATATGTGTGTGCTTCTCCTGATGAGCATCACCATCCATCTACAGTACGTCCCACATGCCAGCCTGGAGACGGGCTAGCGGGAGAATTAAAGACTTCAGAAAGTCCACAGCATAATCGAGAAGGCTTCGCTCTTCTGTCTACACGGCTTTCCGCTCTGTCTTGTGTGATTTTCTCCCCATCTCTCTCACGCTGTGGCAAAGGTGCTGATTGCTGATGGGACAATAACTGATCATACACCTCACGTTCCAGGGCAACGAATAGGTTTCAAATCCATGGCACAATGCTTTGGATAAGTTTCATTTTTGGAAGAATTAATAGTTTAAGTATATCCACATTCACACATCGGAATCTCAAATTCTGAGATTTTGAAAGGCGATGATAAATTTCAAATATATATGTAATAAAAATACCTCTTCAAATATTTAGTGACCTAAGGCTCATGTCAGTGTTTCCTCTATTTCAATATCTACATGATGCAGATTTTGGCTTAAATGGGGATGAACTTTTACTGGAAGTACTAAATATATTAATTTATCTGAAATAATTGAGTATTTGCATATTTATTTTTATTACAAAACCCTACCTTCACCCTACTCTAGAAGGTACTGTTTTCCATTGTTGGGAATTTGATACCATACGTAAGAGCCCTAAGAAATGCTAATCCCCCACACATGATGGAATCATTTTCAACATATCTGTTACCCTCCAGGAGCCTTTCTAAATCTTGGGAATTACTCCCCATCTTAATAGTGGATGTTCCATCTGGACTTTTATAATTATTTAAAATTTCTTTGTGATGTGGAATTGTGATTTCACTTACTGGTACCTATTTGGTGCTTTAGAATAAGGTGATTTTCTTTTCTGTATATCAAGCATTTGGCAAAGATATCTGAGATTTCTTTTCTCTGTGTTCAATATCTTTAGGTTCCTCAACTTTGTCCTCTGTTTCTTCTTCTTCTACTACTACTACTACTACTACTACTACTACTATTACTACTTCTCCTCCATGGCACTTATTGCTCATTACAATCCTCATTTTTACTGACCTGAGCTCAAAATCCTTCTCTACAGGGCCGTCTAGGCAGCTACCATACCATTTGAATCAGAATACAAGTTGAACCCTTTTTCTCCATTGTTGCTGTTCTGGTTTCAATGTAATAAAGGAGATGGGGAATGGATTAAAGCTCTTTAATAATTTAAACATGTTCTACTTTGGGTACTGGTCCAAGGTTGATGTCAGTGTTTCCTCTACTCCAAATTAAACTAAGGAATTACATAGGATGTCAACTGTGTCCTTGATAATACCACTTTCATTAAAAAGAACTGTTCCTGAGCTGATCACTGGGACTAAAATATCTATAATTTGGCAACATTCTTAGTGCTAGATTATTATGAGGACAAGGCAATAAAATCAATGACTGAGTGATACCTGGAAACATTATGTCAGAATTTGGGTTTTATTTAGTTCAAGAAATGAATAATTAGCTTTTATTCCTTTCTATTCAAATCCTTATGTTTCACAAGTTGTGTCAAACACCTAGAACCTAGAATATCCTTCTTTGACCATAGTATCAACCTTACGTTGATGGCAAATTTCATTTATGAGTCCTATGTCTTTATAAAATACTGATAGGACATTTTTAAAAGAATATACTGCTTAGAACTTTAACCTCCTTTTACACTTTTCGTCATCTTCTGCCAAGAGAACTGGGGAATGTTCTGTCTTTGTTGCATGAGATCATGCTCATCTACTGCCAAACTTCAGAGAGGCCACCAGAGTACATATTTCTCCATCTGTCAGCACACAGGAAGCCATTGAAATTTATGGATGAACAATCCTTCATACATCTCTGTGGCTCCCTCTCTGGTTGCAAGATATTGTGATCAAGTTACCTACAAATATAGCTATTTAAATCAATATATAATTTATTAGGTTTGATTTTTTAATCATCAAGTTGCTTTCAAGAAGTAGCAGGGTACCTAATTTCTCCACATTTGACCTATTAATTCTATATATGCTAGTGACACAGACTAGGTAACTATCAAATATCTCTGTTCATGACTGGAATTCAGTCTGTTTATTTAGGAACCCTGAATAAGGCCCAAATGCCCTTGCTTAGTCAAAATGGAAAAACTACTACCTGAATTCATCTTTTGGTGGCAATATTGTTTTAAAACAAACTCCAGGGAGATGGTTGAAAGCATAAAAGAAAACCTTGGGGCAAAATAATTAAGAACTCCTGACCTGATGAAGTGTCCTGTTGAATTACACAGTTTGAGTACAATGTAAATCTTAAAATAGGGCTGGTTTGGGAAGGAAGATGTTTCAGTTTGAGATGTATTTACCTTGAGAGTTACACAAAAATGTCTTGCAGAATGTAAACTTATAAGGGTATAGGTCTGGTGAAAAGTCTGAACCAAAAATTCAAATTTACATTTGTAAAGACATAGGTTATGCTATTAGTGACAGTAAGGTGGTTAAAAGTTAAGAGAAGGCCTGGTGATTAAACATAGAAGAGGATACAGAGGACAGAGGTGGAATAATAGTCAAAATCTATTTTTAACTGTCCCAAAAACCTAAGGAAAAGAGAAGACAAAGAGGAGTGGTCATCCAGATTCCAATGCTGCCTAGGAAGACAGTGTCAAACGGTTAGGGAGAAAACGTTCACCTGAACTGATTTTCTTTATCACGGATTCTCCCAATTGCTACCAGTTTCATCAAATAACTGAATCATTCTCCCTGATATTTGTAATGCGCCAATCGGCATGATCACAGTTCAACCAGGTGACCATCACTCGGACAAGAACTTAGAAGTGGGTTTGCTGAATAAGTATGATGGGTCGCATCATCCTCTCTCTCCTCATGCCATCTTCCACCTGCTTAGCCAAGGACAAGGATGGCATTCTGGTTATGGGATGTCTATCTCTGTGTAACACTAACTTTACTGTATAATAGTAAAGTTTGTAACTTTTAGGTCTTTGATAAAACACCATAAACAACTGAGTTAACTAGCCTAGATATGTGATTCAAGCTGCACTGCATATTGCCTGATTGACTCAGTGCTGATAGATAACTCATTATTATTTCCTTCCAGGAAACATACATTTACACAGAAAGAATATAATTCCTTTAAATAAATTGCTGCCACTAAAGAGGAGGGGGGAAATAGACAAGTATGTGGGTATTTCTTCCAAGTGACTAGCTGAATAATGTAAACCATTTGCTTATTGATCATGATGTTGATCCATCCTGTGAAAATTGTGCTTGTGAATGAAAGAAGACCCAATTAACTCCTTGCTTTCCTGTACATCATGGTGGCTCTTCAGTCTCATGATGGACTTCCTGCCTATCACGCGGAGATTAACTAACTCTCAGGAATAGATGGTATTCCCTTTACCACCAACTTACCCTTACAGTTCTTAAGTTTTGTTTCTTTGTCAACTCATAAAAGCCAAACCCTCCCTTGCCTTTAAATTAGCCAGTTGCACAGAGTTATGGACCCAGTCCCTCAGGGTAAGGGGCAGAATCGTGTCAGGGACAAAACCCAAGCAGACTTCCCACTCGGTGTGCTTGCTTACAAGATTTTTTGTTGGTTGCACACTCTTCTGCAGAAGTAAACTTTGTTTGCCTTTCCAAGCAACTCTTAAGTGTTTGTTTCAATCTCCAAACTCCATCCCCAACATGTCTTGTCATTAGTGGAGTCTTAGCACTTCAAACAAGATCTGCACCTATGGTAGGCACTCCTGATTTGGATGAATGTATGAATGAGTGAGTGAGTGAATGAATACAGAGGAGGTGTATAGTTCCTAGGCCAATAAGTTTGCCCTGTAATAGGGGCTAATGTGTCAACATATCTGAAAGAAGGTCAACCATAGAGTAGGTTAGTTAGCATATGGAGGAATAGAGGCAAAAGCTTATGGTGCTCATCTAGACACTATCCAGAAAAGAGGGCACATGGTCATCACACTCTAGCACTCTTACTATTCATGACGGGAGCCAGGCTTTGCTTTTGTCTTTAGACTAGACAGCTCTCCATCTTTCCTCCCTGCAACTCTCCTCCCTGCTTTCTTTCTTCTCCTTATAAGAACTATAAAACAATGCTAGGCACTAGAGCTTGGTTTTCTGGGTTCAATCCTTATTTTTCCATATATAAGGTAGAAAGATCTTAAGCAAATTACTTAATCTCTGTTTGCCCCACTTTAAAAATACACGATAATGATAATAATCCCTAGGTATATTCCAAATATTGAATTTAGAAGTACATATAAATCACTCATAATAATGCTTAGCTGCTCTAGCATACAGTAAACACTCAATAAATGCTATTACTTTATCTTTTATGGATTGCCACTTCTGACCTATTGTAGAAATGCAAATATTTGATTTAATTTATTTGGACTTGAGGTAGGATCTTGGCTGGATCCTTGGAGCCACTTTTGGCTAGTAGTTTAAAAATTAAAATAAAAGAATAAGGCTTCTTCACCCCCCCTCAGATAATAATAATAAACAGATAGCTCTGGAGATAAGACACAGGACAGGCCACTTGAGAGGTACAACCCAGTACCAACTCCCCCTAATATAAACAAGGCAGAGTCTCCCTAGGCCATATTCAAGGTAAGACACAGACGGAGGGAGAGAGAGATAATATATAGGTTAATGGCTATCCTGCTTCTGTCTCTCGCTTAGGCTAGATAAAATAAATCTTGTGCTTACCCCGCCCCTCTCAAAATTAGGGGATCCAGGGTATAAAGAATTTGTATGTTCTTTGCTTGCGGCTCAGATCCAAAAGCTTTGCATACTGAGCCTTCACTAGTGAATAATGTAACCTGCTTTTCCAACTTCAGTCATGGTGTTCCTTCGTCTCTGGAACCAAGCACCCTGCAACAGTAGTACCATTTCAAAGGCTTATAACCTTTTGCTTTGATGAATTTGAAGTTTTCCTCCTCCTTATTAATTTATTCTATGTTTATTTTTGTTACTTTCCACTTCATGTTGTGCTTTCTGGTTCTATTTTTCTAGCATTTGGTGAACAAGTCCAATCTACTACATCCAGGCTTTTATTTATTTTTAATTGAGATGTTCAAATCTCTCCACCTCCATCTTGTGGGAACCTCAGTTTACACAGAAGTTACTCTGAATCGTTGATTCCATCTAACTCTTCTCCAGCTGAGGTGTGTGGAGTGGACAGAATTCTAAGGTAGCCCTGCAAACTTCCCGTGCCCCTGGCGTCCTCTTCCCACTTGATCCCCAGGAGAGCAGGAGAGGTGGATTTTACTCTGGTGGTGAGGTCATGTAGTGAGGCACAGGTAGGGAGGTAATCCAGGTGAGCCCATTAAAACAGAGCTTTCTCTGGCTGGTCACAAAGATGAATTGTGTTATTCAAAACCTGAGAATTTGATGTACTATTGCTGGCTTGAAGAGGGAAGGAGCCAGGTGGTGAGGAATTTGGGTGGTTTCTGGGAGTTGAGAGCCACTGACAGCCAGCAAAGCAAGGAAAGCCCCAGTCCTACAATTGCCAGGAACTCAACTTGCCAACAAGCAGAATGAACCTGGAAGCAGATTATTCCCCAGAGATTCTAGAACAAAACTCAGCCCAACCAACACCTGGATTACAGCATCGTGATTCTCTCAGGCAAGAACCCAGACACACTGCTCAAGGCTTCTCACCCACAGAACTATGGGCTAATGCAAGAGTGTTGTTTTAATCTCATAAATTTATAGTAATTTGTTACACAGCAATATGAAAAAAATATCATGTGTTTCCTTTGAGGTATGCTGACAAAAAGTTGTGTTAATTTGTACAGATATAGCCAAATCATGGTTGTATACTGGATATATTATTAGCCTAAGCTAGTATCTGTGAGATGATGGAAAGAAAGGAAACCAGTTGTAATACTGGACTCCCTAACACTAAACTAATAATTGATTTCCAAGCCATTCACATTTCTTTGCCTGGCAATATACCTACATTTCAATATATTTCTGGGATTTTACATATATAAAATATACTATATATATATATATATTATAATTATGGAGTATATAATATGCTATAATTTCTCAAATAACATAATTTGATAACTATATAAAAAGTATACTCTGTTATTTGAGTAGTTATGAAATGTGTCTAACAGTGACTATTAAGTTCTTCCCATCAAAAGTCCATAGACGGTTAAGTGAGTATCTGATTGAACAGGCTATTTATTCACTTAGCAGTTTATAAATAAACAATATATAAGGGCACTTATGAAGATTTCAAATGAACCCGAGGTCTGGTAGAGGTGATCTATTTCTCCCTCCTTGTGATGTAGATACATCTCAGACCTATGAAGTCTCTAAGGCATGAGACTCAGCCATTCCCATACCTTCCAACCTTTCTTACTAATGTCAAGGAAGCCTGAAGATTTTCAAATTTCCAATCTCTCTGTTTTGATTGGACTTTGAAAAGTTGATTTTGATACCTGTATTTCACCCAGTTACTCGAAAAATCCCAGGATGATACCTCCCTCCCCAGTCAGAAGATAGAAGAGGGCAGTGTGAAGTCCTTGTAGAGTTTGTCTAGTGATGAGAGTGATTGGATGGAGAAAGGAGGAGGAAATGAGATCACTTTCTCAGAGCTGTTACATGCTCTCTGATATAATGCTCTCCAAAAAGGCTCGTGCAGTGAGGTCATTCTGGTTGTGGTGTCATGTTTAGTGGAAGCCATGGGTTGGAAGGAGCTTTGTGAATAGAGCTCTGTAGTAATATATCCAATAAATTGGATCTGTCCTCAGAGTAGCAGTTTTAAAAGCAGGTGCTGGAGTTTAGAAAAATGACACCACAAAGGACGGAGCTTCCACACGCTGAGCACTTTGAATGAAAGAAAACTGGAAGGCCTTAGAAGCTGCCTTAGAATCAAAGTCTCTCCAGCCTTCTCTTCTGATCCTCCTTCAAGTACAGGAGGGACTTTTCTCTGAAATCCCTTAACTACCTAAAATCTGGATCCACCAAAAAGAAATACGATTATCTTTCATCCTTCCCTGAGATTCTATTGACTAGGTAAGATTAAACTCATATCTCTGGAAGGAAGACTGAGGAATGTCACCACATCCAGACAGACTTTGTCACAAGCTACGTTCTGTTCTTCAGTCCATTCAACTGCAAGAGAGAATCACTTACTATCTAATGTCTATTGTTTGGGCTCATTCAATTTCCCCTATATCATTTATTACCCCTAAATCCCCCCCCCCGTTCCCACTCTTTTATGAAGAAGGATTTGTAAGCTTCTGTGTCTTACTGGGTTATTTGCTACTCATCTTCTTGGGAAGCCCCCATTCGCTCTAATTTTTATGTCTTCATTCCTATTGAAATGTCTATTGTTAGTTCATTTCAGCAAACCTTCAGAGGGCAAAGGGTAAATTTCCCTCACCTCTACATGGGATAGGAGAGGGGAAATGTATTTATGGTGTTTTCTTTTGTTTTGTTACAAATTACATGCTGCCTTGTTTAGCAGTGGGTGGGGAAAACAATTATGCAAACCCTATTCCCCTGATAAATTGCTTTGCAATGTCTCATAGAAACTAGAATGAATCAGCCAGAGTCCAATCAGGACACAAAACTACACAGCAATTTGGACAGGGAAAGTTTCATATAAGGAATGAGCAACTAAAACAGATTCACATATCATGAGATTTGTAAGAAGTATAGGAACTCTAACGAATACAGAAATGACAGATAGAAGAAGCAGCCACTACCTCTAGGACTGCGACAGAGCATCATTGAAGAGCTCCCATCCTCTAGGGCAGCTGGAGAGCAGGCTCTGGTTCTCTGAGGGGCAGGGAAGTCACTGTGGTGCTGCACCAGCAGAACTGGCTGTAAATCTACCCTTTAGCATGCTGGAAAAAGCTTTTCACAGAAGGTGTCCCACCAGAGACACTCTGCTACACAAGCGCTCTAGGAGGTACTGGAGGAAGCTGCCCATTCTGCAGGAACTGGATGCTGGAGAAGCTGCCTGTGCTCAAGGAGTCCAGCACCGGAGTCACAGGAGCCAGGTGCTGGAGAAGGGACCCATGCTGGAGAAGCAGCATGTGCTGCAAGAGCCTGCTAATAAGCATACATGACCCAGAGGGCAGGTCCTCCATCTCGAAATGCCTCTCCAGTGCCCCCTACTGACAAAAATTAACATTGTGCCACTTGACAAGGGAAAATGTCTAAAGGACCCAGATCTGTTTTCACAGATTAGGCATTGAGTTGATCACTGGTGAAGATTTCACATTATTTAATGCAATATTTACATTTGTTTTAGTGTTTTGTTTTTGTTTTTATCTGTGAAGTCGTCTCTGATACAGTTAACTGACTACTTGGAAATTTCATCCCTTTCCACCAGCTCCAATCTTTGGGAATATTTGCATTTTGATGGTCAATAGATATGATAATTTTTGTATTTTTAACATGCTAGTGAATCCATTCAACTCTTTGTATTCATATCTCTCAACATAGACAACCCCCCCCTTTTTTAAATTGTCCCTGAGTGAGCTTGTATCTCTCCCACTGTGAGCTTTCTTTTCCTTGCAAGATAATTCCAAGTGCAGTGAACTAGACACAGTAGGATAGAGAGTGTGACACTTCTCTTGTCCTCACTGACTAGCTGGCGTGATCCTGAGGCTCAGAAATGGATGCTGTCAGAGTTTGGATCTGGAATGTCCCCAAAGGCTCATGTGTTAAAGGTTTGGCCCCCAATGCAGCAGCGTTCAAAGGTGGGGCTCTTGGGAAGTGATTGGATCATGAGGGTGCTGATGTTATCTTTGGGGTAATCCAAATGGATTAAAAATTTGATGGCATACTGGGAAGTGGTTGAAACTGGAGGAGGTGAGCATAGTTGGAGGAAGTAGGTCACTGGGCAAATGCCCCAGAAAGAATATTTCTTATTCCAAGTTTCTTTTCCCCTCCCCCTATGCTTCCCAACTGCCTTGAAAGGAGCAGCTTTGTTCTGCCATTCCCTTCCACCATGTTGTTCTACCTTACCACAGGCCAGTCAACCATGAATTGAAACCATGAGTCAAAATAATTTTTTTTCCTTTAAGTTGGTTTCCTCAGGTATTTTGTCACAGCACCATAAAGTTAAAACACATGCTCTGATGCCTTTACTTCCTTTGCCTGCAAGGGTAGTCATTATTGCTCCAGAAAGTTTTACCCAGAGAATCAGTGAAGCTGAGGACAGTTGAGATATATTTACTTTGAAAGACACAGATCACAGGTTTTTTATTTTTTTAAGTATTGCATTTATTACCTTTTGGAAATTACAATATAGAAAGATATATTTCATTAATGAAAATGCTCTGAATATATAAGTATTTGTTATCTACAGTGTTAAGTCCCTGGAGACCTTGTTTTCATTTATTTAATGAATTATCCCTCAGACTTAGTCCCCATATTTAGACTTTGGAAAACATTTGATTGTGACTTGAAATCGAAGGCATTTTCTATGCTACCAAACATTCATTCACTCAGCAGCTACTCATACATTCATGCATTGATTTACTTAATACATAAATGTATATTGAGCATATAATTCTCCATGGGTGGTCATAGGGAGAGGGATGATTGCAAAAACACATGGCAGACTTCCCATCTGGCCAGCACTTGAAATCAGAGGAAATAATGCAGAGGAGACTATGACAGCATCACACGGACAAACTAAAAAGAGATAAAAATTCTATAATCTGAGAACCGATTAGTTAAAATTACAGTTTCAGGGTCAAAGTCATATAAGAAGATCACAGTAGACTAGAATATCAGCTCCTTCAGGAAGGAAGGTCACTGTGTTTGTCACTGTCCTAGATCCTGGTCGCAGCAGATTCCCTCTGTATTTCCTTTTTTTTTTTTTTTTTGTGGTACCGGGGATTGAACCCAGGGGCATTCTACCTCCGCGCTACACCCCCGGCCCTACTTTTTTTATACTTTATTTTGAAACCGGGTCTCACGAAGTTGCGGAGGGCCTCACTAGGTAGAGAGAGAGAGAGAGAGAGACAGGGAGAGAGAGAGACAGGGAGAGAGAGAGCGAGACCTGAGGCTGGCCGCGAACCCAGATCCTCGGGTCTCCGCCTCCCAAAGTACTGGGATTACAAGCGTGTGCCACCACGCCCGGCCCCTCTGTATTTCTGATAGTTGTCTATATGCACATATGAATCAATGAGCAATGGATTTGCTATGTGGAGTTACAAAAAGGAAAGGGAAGGTTGGTTTTGTTCTGATTCTCCCATTTAATAACTGTGAGCTTGGGAGAGTCGCTCATCTTTGGGGATCCCTGTGACGGCCCTCAGGTTCAGTGATTTTCTAAGAGGACTCACAGAACTGAACAAAGCTGTTTTTCTTGTCTTTACAGTTATTACAGCAAAAGGGTACAGATTAAAATCAGCCAGAGAAAAAGGAAAAGCATAGAAGAGGGTCCAGAAGCAGAGTCGAGTCCAGCAAGGTTCAGCTGTCCTCTAAACCTGTGAATCATGTGACCACACTTACCCAGTGAGGATGTCTGACCACACTCAGTGAGTATGCCAACCAGGAAAGCTCACCCTAGCCTCAGTGTCCAGGGTTTTTACTGGGGGTCAGGCAGACAAGCACTGCTGACCACCCATGGGCTGACCTTAGTCTCCAGCCCCATCAGGGGTCAAGTTGATAGCACATAGCTCGAGGCTCCTACCATAAATCACATGTTAGCACTAGAGTCTCTGGGCTGTCTGGCATGGTCCAAGGCCCCCACCATAAATCACACTGTTGGCATTGACTATCTGATGGTGGCCCAAAGTCCACCCTTATCAGGCAGGACTTTCCAAGGGCTTATAGGTTAGCTCCCAAGAGCCCAACAAGGCCCAAACCCTTCTTTGAAATGTGCAGAACATGGACAATCCTGAGTTAATCCTTTACTGTGCATCATTTAACCTGTCTTTGCCTGGCTGTCTTCATCTATAAATGGAAGTGGAGTGAAGATGGACCAAGATAATACCTAGCTTTAAAATGCTACAGTGACTTCAGTTTTTAATTAAGCGACACAGAAGTTTAGTAAGCTATAAAGACGATTGTAATTCAACAAATAGTTTAAGAAACAGCAGAGTATAAAGCAAGGACGCATTTTTGTATATTTCTTACAATCAGGTAATAGTTCACTTTATCTCTGCATTCAGCTTTTAAGACAAAGAGTGTTTTTCAAGCACACTGTTTTCATACCCCGTGGCCCTTCTAGCCTGCCTAGAATCCCACCCAAATCTCTGGAAAATGAGCGCCTCTCAGGAGACTTTGAAAATTAGTTCAGGCTAATTGCTGCTGGATAAGTAGGGTTTAGCAGCTGTTTAAGAGAGAGAGAGGAAAAAAGGGAGATGGGCTTATATTGCAGCAAGAAGAATTTAGGTTCAATTTAAGGACAATTTGCTAACTAAGAGGAACATGAAAAACTAAAATAGTTATCAAGGTTTATAGAGTCTTGTCTTCTTGTCTTTAAAAAAAATCAGAAAGTGCATTCCTTTAGCTGGGAAGTTTAAGATTCAATCGGACCTATGGACATGCCAGTCTTGTTGTAACACCGCTAGCTGGGAAGTGAAATAGCATCCAAAATAAACGCAACAGCACAGGCTCCAAAAGCAGACCGAATGTTTCAGTAGAAAGAGCATATTTATGGCACTTCCCATTTCAGTTTAAGCTTCGACTTGAAGCTGGATTAATTTTGGAGTATTATATGGGGGTTATTTGGGATGAGAAATGTTAGAACATAGAGTTATGATTTGAGCTAGTATTCCAGCTCTCCGTAGGAATAGGCTTCTGCTCACGGAAAGCTAAAATGAATTTTAAAGCCACAATGACCATGCCTTGAAAGAAAGAGATTGTTTCCACTCAAAGAGCAAAGCAATCTCTGCCTAGTTGAGCAGGTAAACTTGACGAAGTCTTGCGGTGGGGTGTGACCCCTGTCCTCAACCATCATAAAGACAGAGCCAACCGTACCATAACAAAAGAGATTAACAATGGAAAAGCATGGCAAATGTATTTAGTGAAAGTCTTTTTGTGACACAGGAAACTTCAGAAATGAAGACCCAAAGACTCAGGGAAAACTGTCTATTTTTATGCCTAGGTTCCATGAAAAATGGACAGCCAGAGATGTGATTGGTCAAAAGAGCACAGTATAATGTTAATAGACCAGAGAGAAAACCAAGCAAGGAGTGTCTATTCAAATTCTTATTGGCCTCTTTGAGCTTTTACACAGAAAGGAGGGGAGGTGAGACTACTATTCTTAGGTTTTATGGCTGACTTTAGAGGAGAGAGTTTTTAGTTTCTGTGGCCTGCTTTGAGGGGAGAAAAAGGACCAGGAGAAAGGAGGACAGGAGAAGGTCAAAAAGAGCCCCTTTCTTTCAAGTTATTCAGGATGCCAGGGAGCTATACTTTGGGGTATTGTTTTCTGAGCCCCATCAACATCCACCATTGTGCCCACTGCCTTCTGCTAGTTGGCACTTCCTTTGCTGGTTTTATACAACATCATCTATGCAAACAGACTATCATAGGAAACCATTACCCCGGAGTGGACAAGGACAATGTATCCTTTTAAATCATCATGGAAAGTGAAGTGTGATAGCCAGTTCACAGTTTGTATAATTCTAGAACAATCCCATTAATTTAAGAGCTAATTTATTACCCAAAACAAGAGAAAGAGAGAATGACAGAATTTCCCCAGGGAAGAAATGTTTGGAATCTAAGCAAAATTAACATTATATTCAGTAGATAAAGGTCAGGAGACAAACACCGAACCTTAAAGATGCATGAAGGAAATAATGGTAAATATCTTGTTAATATGAGTTAGGTGATCCACTTTGAGAAGTGGGCACCCTACCTAAACAGTGAAATAAGTAGAGTAGTTTGAGGAGCAGACAGCTTCCCAAGGTTGCCCGTCTTCCTCCTGTGTAGACTCTCTTGAGTCCAGTTGTCAGCAGCATCAACACTGTAGATGGAAGGTTGTTACAGATGCAAAATCAGATCCCGTTAGAGACCTACAGAATCCAAATCGGCATTTTCAGAAATCCTTGGTGATTCATATGCCCAGTCAACTTGGAGAAGCACTGCTTACAAATCTGACCAGCTGCCTGTTTTGTAAACAAAGCTTTATGAGTCAGTCTTTTTTGCATTTACCTGCTTATTGTCTATTGGGTCTTGTGCTTGGCAGTGGCAAGAAAACTATGACTAGTTTCCACTGCGATTGTATGGTCCATAAAATATTTACCATCTGATCCTTTTCAGAAAACAAGTTTGCAGACCCCTGTGATCTAGAATATATTTTCCTACTGTGTTAGTTTGCTTACCTTTGCTTGGACAAAATGATTGAGAATAACATCTTAGGAGGGAAGATTTATTTTGGCTCATGGTTTAGAGGTTTCAGTCCATAGTTGGTTGGTCCAAGGCAGAAACATCAGAGCAAAAGCATGTGGCTCACCTCAAGGCAGTCACAAAGCGGGGTGGGGAGGAGAGAGATACAGAGACAGAGACAGAGAGAGAAAAAGACAGACAGACACAAGGCCAGGAACAAGATATACCCTTCTAGGGCATGACCACAGTGACTGACTTCCTCCGACTACCCACCTCTTACAGTTTCCAATGCCTCCCAGTAATGCCATCAGATTTTAAATCCATCAGTGGGTGAATCCACAGATGAGGTCAGAGCCCTCGTGATCCATTCACTTCCCAAGAGCCCACCTCTGGACACTGCCGCCTTGGGCACCAAGCCTCCAACACATGAGCCTTGGGGAATATTTCAGATCCAAACCATAGCACCTCTCTTAGTTGCCATGAGAAATAAACTGCCCTTTGTCCTTTGTTCTCAGGAATAACATAGGTTAACGATGCAAGTTTTTCAAACTTTTGGGGGATAGGGGATACTGGGGATTAAACCCAGGGAGATTCTACTTCTGAGCTACACCCCCAGCCCTATTTTATTTTTTATTTTAAAACAGGGTCTTGATAAGTTGCTGAGGGTCTTACTAAATTGCTGGGGCTGGCCTCAAACCTGTGATCCTCCTGTGTCAGCTTTCCACGTACTGGGATTATAAGCATGCACCACCATTCCTGGCACATACAAGAAGCACTGTCGTCTTTCACATTTCTTAATTATCTTCTCTTCTTTTAAGAAGATTTTGTAAATGGATGCAAAGGGATTTAAAATGGTTTGAGAATGTTTGTATCATAAACAATGCAAGATAATCTAGGTCATCTTATTTTCTAGATTAGAGTGTATGGTATTGAGTAGACCACAATTCATACTTTAAAATAAAATCTCCTAAAGCACCCTGCATGCATAATGTTGTGCATAATCTGTTTCCTTTCCCTAAACCCTGGGATTTGAGTAATAGGGGTATCATTACAGAGGTCAGTTTGTATTGTTCTTATATTGTTGTTTTATAGTTTTCTGAATTAACTCTCACTTCTTTACAAGGATTCACAAGCCTCTGGAAGATATTTTATTAATGTTCCTCGAGTAAGTACTTGTTGGGCCTAAAATTAAATTCAATAATTGATTCTTGGCTGAGAGGGCAGGACCATGTGTGGCTCTGTGTTTCTCGCTTACAACAGTGCCCTTTACATAATAAATGCTGAAAAATAATGTTTGTTGTACGATTCCTCTGCAATTTAGCTAATTGACTAATAAAATAAATATAGTCCAACAGAAGTCAAAAGACCCAAAATGTCACTGCAAGTGCACTGCAGAAAGTGTGGTTTTCAAAAAGAAAGTGGCTTCTAGAACAGGCTTCCATCCCTGACAAAGGTGCACAGTACATTCCACGGCTGCCCATCCATTTTCCACACACACTTGTCCTGCTGTTCTTTGGAGACCACATCAGGTCTACCACCTCATCAACATTTATGAATATGTATTATTTGTTAGCCACCAATATACAAAAAAAAAAAAAGGTTGATTCCAAACAATGTTGACATTAACAAAGACTCAAGACTTGATCCAGACACTAAATGCCAAGGGCCGCCAGATGGTAACCTGATCTTCAGGTTGGGGAAAAAAAAAATGATGGACTTTGATTCCCATCCACCCTTTGCTTGAGAGTCAGTAGAGAGCTTTACAGAAGATTTCACTGTGAAGAAAGGGTTGGGATAGGGAAAAAAAACATCGACACTAGAAATAGCAGCATCCCTGCTATTCTAAATATTTAGCATCTACCACAGTTGAAAGTCAAATCCTCATATTTAGCATTGAGGTCATTTTAATAGATGCCCATTTATTGCAAGGGCTTGTATAATGTGAACTAAATAGACATATCTCTTGCCTTTGGAAAATTGCTCTAGGAAAGATCATTTATTTATTACATTCAGTGTCTATTTGCTGAGTCCCCTCTGTGCCAAGCACTGTTCTACAAGCTGGGGACATGGTAGAGATGGAAAGCAAACACAAATTCTTAATCTCACAGAGCTTACATCTTAGTAATAGACAATAAAGAGTAAGTCAAATGTATATGGAGAGTAAGTAATAACAAGTAAATGCACAGAGAGTGCTTACCACATTTTGGAATTTGGCATAGTGAGTCAGGAAAGGCATCCAGAGAATGCAGATGCCTGGAGCCCATTGTCTAAGACCTCCCTGTGGGGATGACCGGAGTGTGAATGGGCAGGCACGAATGTTCCCCAAATATGATAACAGAAAAAGTAAACACTTCCATTTGGAGGGCAGACATCAGACATTGGCACTGTGCTAATGTTGACCAGGGTGTAGCTAAGGAGCAAGTGTCTACTCTGGGCTTGCACCCCATTACAGCGCTGTCACAGAGGAAGGAGATCGGAGGAGCTCCTTGAAGAGAAGGCTAATGTAATCTGACCACATTGTGGCATTTCTCCGGAATGATAATTTTCTCAGGACAGAGTGCCCTTTCCATGAAATACATTAGTTGAGAATTTTCAAAAGGCAGACAAACCAGCTCTCCCTATCCTCCCAGTTCCTCACTCCCCTACCCCAGTCGCTCACTCTACCAAGCCCCACTCCAGATCCTGGGGGTAACTAAGCTGAATTCCACTCATACCAACCAGTCCTGGTATGGGAGGGCAGAAGTAGGAAGCAAATGCCAGAGCACCCAACTCAAAGGAGGATAAATAAGACAACTCGTACCAGGTGCTCTCTATGTTCATTCAGTAAAACTAAAGAGGCCAAGGTTCTGCTCCCTTTACAAAAACAATGTTGATCTCCAATATTGGCTGGTACCAGCCAAGTATTACTCCCATTTCCTATTGCTTTGAGACACATATGGCTGTGCCAGGGACCCCACAAATCATTCAGCAAGTTCATTTTTATTAGTAGCTTCTGCTTGATTAAAGAATGCACTGTGCTTCATCAATCAGCTTCCAAGCATCCAAGTTATCCCTGGTCTCTCCACTACTAAGAGATGTAGTTCTAATTCTTGAGGAAAAATAAAAGATCTGAGGCATACCAGCTCCAAAAGTCAAGGGAGTGACGTCAGCCAGCTGGAACATTGCTATGGCAACTTCTTTAACCATGAGACTGACTGAACATAGAGCAAGAAGTAGGTGGTCCTTGAATACCCTTCCAAGATAGCCTTCTAAGGGAGGCGCTTTGATTCATTGGACCAGATACCTGTCAGATGCTGCACTAACATATTAATATTATGAATCAAGTTGCATGTAATAGAGTGATAGAATAACTATCATTTTTCATTATTTGAAAAGCACATGCTGTTAGATATATGGAATACCAGGAGATAAAATGTCATGAACACAAATTAGATTAATATATATTTTGTCACACTTTTGCCCCTATTAGGGTTAGAAAGAGATACACCCAAATACGGTGCTTTGGCTTGATGAGTACTTTAAATTGAAGAAGAGTCTCAGTCTCAAGGTCTCTGACTCTCCCATCCTCCTGTCTCTTGTTTTATCTTTCCCTCCTAAAGCCCAGAGAGGAGTTTTATTCGAAGTTTTCTTGTATGACTAAAGGATATACCTCCAGTAGGGATGGAGATGTCAAGGTGTCCCTCCGTGGTATCTCATTAAACAGAAAAGATAATCCCATAGGAAAAGGAGACCAAGGGCCTGATACTTCCACTTTGGCTAGACAGACTTAGCCACACACAAGCAATCATCTCTCCCTCTGAGAGTTGTTACCTGGGAAATTTTTATTTACATGGCAAGACAGTCTCAGTTCTCCATGCGTTTCCTCCCCTTGACCTCCCATAGCCTGTTCCCACCTCCCCCCAAATCTTGGGCCCCTATTCCTTTCTCTACCTCAGAATGCTATTTAAACTTCATCTATCTGGACTTTCTTTGAGTCTCCTATTTTGTATGCATGTGCGTATAAATTGTGTGCTATTTTTCGGTTAGTCTATGTCATTTCATTTAGGCAAACTCAACTCTCAAAACTTCAGAGCATTGAGGGTAGTTTTTATTCACCCCTACACCCCCTTTAAGTTCCTTATTCAAGGTAAGGCTCTAAGTCAGAGCTGTTATTTAATAATAGCTTCTGCTTGAGTTAGTTTCCAAAATCGTCCAAAGTACAGTCCATCCTCGTTATTCACAAATTCTGTTCTCACTAAAGATTTTTTGCAACCCTAAAGTCAATAACCCTGGCACTGTTGCCTTATTCGTGGGCATGGGCAGAGTGGTGACAAATTTGAGTTGTTTCATGCTAATTTCCTGCTGGAGTTGAACCAGATGAAGCTCTTCCTCCTCTCCAATTTCATGAGGTGTTGACTAGAGTTCAGAGATGATAGAGGGCAGTGCAGAGTGGTACAAGAAGCAACCACTCGGGGGTTGATTGAACCAGGTTTGAATCTGGTTTAGTATTATTAGAATCATAAAAACTGATTTGATAAAAACTGTCAGCTAAATGCTGACATGGTTGAAGACCGGCAGGAACTGTCATTTACTGCTGGTAGAGATGCAAAATAATACAGCCACTTTGGTAGACAATTTACGTTTTCTTATATAGTTAAGCACACACTTATATAATCCCACAGTCCCACTCTTAGGTATTCACCAAAATGAATTGAAAATTAATGTTTCCACCACAGTCTGTCCATTAATGGCTTATCCATAACTACTAAAAACTAAAAACAACCAAGACGCCTTTGAACAGTTGGATGGATCCATGTAATGGAATGCTATTTAGCAAAAACCAAAAACAAATAAAAAAGGATGAGCTAATTGCTTCATGAGATAATATGGAAAAATCCTAAATGTGTTTTGCTTAGTGAAAGAAGGCAGAACCAAAATTCTTTATACTGTATAATTAATTTTATTTGCATGATATTATGAAGAGAGGAAAACTATAGGGATGAAAAATAGATCAGTGGTTGCCAAGAAATGGGGGAAGGAGAGGAGTTGACTATAAAACAGCCACAGAAGAGAAATTTTAGGGTAATGGAACTTTTCTGTGTGGTACTATTTTGATGGATACAAGACTCTATGGATTTGCCAAAACTCACAAAACTGCCACAAAGTATAAGCCTTTTATATGCAATTTAAAAAAATCAACCAAGATGTTGGGGATATGAGGATGGAATGAAGACAGTATTTAACTGTCATAAATGTATGGCATAATGAAGAGGTGAGGAAAAAAGAGCCAATCTAGGTAACTTTGGGAAAATGGTGTTTGGACTGGACACTGTAACACTAAAGGCCAAAGAACTATGCATAAACACTGTTCTCTGATTGGAAAATTTTTTTCTCATGGGAGTATGAGTTACCAATTCTGAAACTAATTTATATGCAGACTAGGGTTGAACAAATATGTAAATAAATTATAGATAACCAACTTTCTCACTGTTAGAGAAATAAGTTATAAATAAACAAGGGGAGGTGTGGGAAGACTGGGTAATTCTTGCAGTGGTGGCTTACACTTGGAGATAGCAGTATGATTCATTTTAACATGCATATAAATAGAGAAGTACACAATTAAATATAGACATGTGTCTATACATGGGTTAGTATACATATATTCTAGCCCTAAGTCCTGAGATGGGTTAGAATATGTGATATCTCAGTAGCAATGAGCACACTTAGTGTTCAGATCTTGGTTTCTAGATACCATTCTCAAAAGGAACCAGAGTACCTTAGAAAAATAGCTGACTTAGGTCTGGGCCAAAAAAAAAAAAAAAAGAAAGAAAAGATAACTTTGGAGCATCTTAGGGAAGCTACATCCATCATCTCTCTGTAAGTATTTTCCATTGGTCTAGATTTTCTGTCCTTGAGTGAGATGCAGGCAGGTCCTAGGATGCCCTCCACTCATGCTTAAGATACTGAAAATTTCTATAATCATTTTAGGCCCATAAAACACACTCTAATTTAGTGGTGTCACATGCCTGTAATCCCAGTAATTTGGAGGCTGACACAGGAGGATCACAGGTTTGAGACCAGCCTCAGCAACTTAGCAAGACCTTTAGCTATTTAATGAGACCCTGTTTCAAAATGAAATAGGGCTGAGGGTTTAGTTTGGAGGGAGAATGCCCCTGGGTTCAATCCCCAGTACCAACAAAACAAAACACAGTCTCATTTTAATAAAGTGTCTCATGGCATGTAATAAATAAATACTTAGAATTGAGGTCTCTCCCTTCCTTATCTTGGGTCTACTCCAGTTAGTTTTCTTCTTCCTTTCCTCCCCCAATATCTTCTCTTTTGCCTCCTTCTGTATCTCGCTAACTGCAATATCTGATCCCTCTCTATTCCTTTGTTTACTTGGCTTTGGTTTTTTCTTGGGGGGTACTGAGTAGTGAACCCAGGAACATTCAACCTCCAAGCTACACACCCAGCCCTTTAGATTTATTATTTTGAAACAAGGTCTCTCTAAGTTGCTGAGGATCTCACTAAATTGCTGAAGTTGGCCTAGAACCTGCAGTCCTCCTAGTTGAGCCTCCCAAGTACTGGGATTACAGGTGTGCACCATCAAACCCAGCTGATCCCTCTATTCTTAAAGAAGAGAAAGAAAAGGAAAGAGAGCAGGAAATTTCTCACCTACTGGCACTGTTGGGTGATGTGGCTTAGTGCTCTTGGACTGGACAGAAGCTTCCTGTGACGCTTTCTGTCTTGGGGTCTTCTATGGATTTTTCTTTCAATTACTTTGTATCACAGATAGATCCCTGCAGCACCCTTGAATTCAGCCCTCTTCTGGCTGATCTTCTGGGACTCCCATGGTCCCTAGTCTTCTGAGGGTCCACCTCCATCTCATTTCTCTTGAGGTTTTCTTGTCTCTCCAGGTGGCTTTCTGGGGTAAGATCTAAGAAAATTCCCGAATGGCTTCCCATTGTAAATGATCTTCATCTGATTCACAGAAAATACTGTTTGCACTGACTGCCAAACCACAGCCTTCTACTTTGCTGCCATGGGCCATCGTATCCAGCCTGTCACTCTCTGCTTCTCAGAAGTGACTCAATACTGTGACCCAACACTGCCTGGGTTATGTAGTCATTTGTCCAAAATTGTCTTTTATAGTCCTTCTTTCTTAGCACCCCAACAACTCTTCCCTGAACATTCCCCCTTCCCAATCCTCCTCTGATCTACTATTCCCAGCCTTTTTTTTTTTTTGGCCTGTTTCATAGAAATGCTTTCTAAATTTTGTTTATTTTTTGTCTTGGATTCCTTTAACTGGCCCTCCACATTCTTTTTATTCACAGAATAATTAGTGTGCTCATCTCCCAGAGTGCAAGATACTTTCAATCACAGTGGCTGGTGATTTTGTTTTGTTTTTGAAATTCCAGCCAGGACTGTTGAGTCGTTTTCATGGCACAGTGAGTCAGTGACAGCATCGCTTGAAGGAATAGCAAAAAAAAAAAAAATAATAATGTGATAGTAAATCTGCAAAGAATGCCATGAGCACGTCCAGGGTTAAATTTTGGCTTTTCTATGTCTGGCACATATACCAATAATAACATGGCCACCTACTCCAATCCATGCTGAGCGGGGCTAAGCTCTCTTCAAGGGATAACATCATTAAGAGGCCTGTTTGGAAGACTGTTTGGTGCAGTCCAACACACAGTTCACTTGAGAGGAAAATCAAATTTCCTTTCCGTCCTGGAGCAGTGAAAAGGTGGCACATTAACCCCTACATCCTTTCAGTAATGTGGGGAGTAAATCTCAGCAATGCCGCACGATGGATGTGAGGCTATGTCGTCAACAATACACAGGTCAACGTTGTTCCCTGACATTTTTTCACAGTCATTTTATCCTCTACTCATTTTATTATGATGGTAGCTATTAAAGGGCCCCATGCACTATGTGGAAAGTGTGAAAAATGGCGGCCAAACACTGAGGATAGTTTTCTTGGTAATATAAATAAAGGTGTTCTATCTAGCATTTTATGTATATTATTACATACATTCATTATTACAATAAATAGGTGAAAGAAGCTTTATACTAGAAGGGCATATTTATGGCCATTTCCCCCCATTTATCTTTAGAGAGGTTTTCTCCCTAAGGGACTATATTAAGAAGTTTTGTGACTTTGGGGAGAGAATATATAGATGGTATGATGTAGCCTTAAGCCTCCTCCACTTGCCACTCTGTGAATTGAGTTGGATTATGTCATTTCCTCCGATGCCCTATAATGCAGCCTCAAGAATAATGACCCTGCAGTGTGGTGCTGCTGAAAATGGCTTTTCCAGTGCCAGAAAAAGATGATTCATACTTGGCTTAGGAGCCATTTCTGGAAACTGCCAGAACAAAGGACAGAGGTGATTCACTAATGAGCTCCATCATCATCCAGTCCAATTTGGAACCGATGATCCATTTTAATTGATATATTTATATCTCTATATACATATACATGTGTCACATATATATATATCTGTTTTATATGTAGATACTTATAATACAGATTTATTTATACATACATATACAGTATTATGTGGAGTGTTTTTTTGAAATGTTTATTTATTTTTTTAGATACGTAGGGATTTATTTAGCAAAGTAAGAAATACACATTTCAAGAGAGAGTGCAGGCCACCTCAAAAGTGAGAGAGGCCAGTGTTATGCATTTTTAAGGGGGTGGATGAATCAAATTGGATGCTATACTGATTCCTTATCCCTTAGTCTTACTTATGTGGTCTAATATGGGTTAATCCACTCCTACGGCATCACCAATCTGAAGACAGAGCTTGGTTGAAGTGGTTAATTCCGCATCATCCATTCTCTTGTTCTCAGGAATTAATAAAATCACACTAAAGCAAGACATGCATGGTGACTGTATCCACTTCTCTGGCCTGCCACCAGAGTCCAGAAAGCATCCGTCCACTTGAGTCATGGGCACGTCTGGGACAGGGCTTTCCACCGCCTCCTGGGGAAACAGCGTCCCCGGGTACCTTGTTAGGGAGTGTGTCTCCGCAAGGCCAGAGAATGCCTCCTGTGACCACGCGGCTCTCATGGTCCTCCTTGGCTATGTGTCAAGCTGCACATTTATTTTTCTTAATCTTTTCTCAAAAATCAATTCTGTGAGTCCCTTAATCATTTTTATTGATCTGCCTTGAATTTTTCCTAATATGATGGCACCTATCTGCTCACAGAGTACAGGCACTTGCTGCTTTACTTGTCTGGTTCCGCCTCCGCTGTTCCACAGAGTATATTTAGCGTGGAGTGGAGGGCGCCAGCTGATTTTTGTCTCATAAAACATCCACTTCCCACCATTTCCTGGGACTCAAAAATACACTCTAATGGAAACCTAACAACCTGCTTCGTACCCATTTTTGGTGTCTTTGTCTTTTTTAAATTTTTCTTCCCCACCAGATTCTGCTGTGAACACAACCTCATAGTACGAGTGCCTGGTGCCTCTTCCAGGTCGTGTCTCTGAATTTCTAAGGCCACATATCTAACTTTCCACCTGTAACTCTACTTCCCATCTCTTTACTAAACTGCACTGCATACCGGCTTAAAATGGTGAGACTGTATTAGAAGAGAAATGAAATATAGATGATTTTTCTAGTTAAAAATCTCTCACTTTGCAAAGGTGGCAGGCTTGTTGTACATGCAAAGAATTTATCTGATAAGCAACAAAGGAAACGTGGGAAGTAACACAAAAGCCCCAGGTTCCCCAGGCCTCAGGAAAGGACAACTTAAATTATTATATGGTGGGGGGGCATGGATGATAGGCTATACATGATGATAATTACTGCCCTTTCGTGTCAGCTACTATTCTAAGACTTTTTTTTTTTTTTTGCGGTACCGGGGATTGAACCCCGGGCATTTTACCTCTGAGCTACACCCCTGGCCCTATCTTTTTTTATACTTTATTTTGAAGCCAGGTCTCACGAAATTGCGGAGGGCCTCACTAAGTAGCTGAGGCTGGCCGTGAACCCAGATCCTCCGGTCTCTGCCTCCCCGAGTACTGGGATTACAAGCATGCGCCACCACGCCTGGCTAAGCCTATCTCACTTGAACTTAAAATATCTG
Organism: Glis glis; assembly: GCA_004027185.1. Lineage (NCBI taxonomy): Eukaryota > Metazoa > Chordata > Mammalia > Rodentia > Gliridae > Glis > Glis glis. The sequence continues at coordinate 27,678 of PVJS01005265.1, forward strand.
TAAATTACACAATGATTTGGGTCATTTTTATAGACACAGAAGCTAAGGCATAGAAACACTAAAAACAAACTCAAGGTCAGTCTAGTTAGTAAGTTGTAGAGTACAAGACTGAAACCCACATAGACTGCTTAAGAACCTGGAAACTGTCAGGCTTCTTAAAGTCAGATAGTCCCGCATTGGGAAAATGTAGGTGAACTCAGGTAGATGTGTGTGAGGTATCTGCTCTAACCTTAATCATCAAAAACATATGCATGGAACTTTCTTTGCGAGTCAAATTGCTAATAGTATTATGTCAGCTAAGGATTGTTCAGCAAATTAGACAATTCTGGCTGGAGAAACTAACTAATTATATGCGATTTCAATAAAAGCTTTTCTTTGATTAACTTATTAGTAAGCAAACAAACAAAAAACATTGCGCTTTATTTATTTTTTATTTTTTATATTTTGGCAGTACTGAGGATTGAACCCAGGGGCATTCTACCTCTGGTCTACACCCCCAGCCCTATTTTTTTTTAAATCTTTATTTTGAAACAGGGTCTCACTAAGTTGCGGAGGGCCTCACTAAGTAGCTGAGGCTGGCCGCGAACCTGAATCCTCCTCTCTCAGCCTCTCAAGTATTGGGATTACAAGCATGCGCCACCATGCCTGGCTCCATTATGCTTTATTGAGGTCGTGTGTGTGTGTGTGTGTGTGTGTGTGTGTGTTACTGGAGATTAACCTTGGATTTAACCTTGGTGCATTCTACCTCTGAACTACACTTCCAGCCTTTTTTTTTTTTTTTTTGAAACAGAGTCTCACTAAGTTGCTGAGAGGCTTACTAAGTTGCGAAGGCTGGCCTGGAACCTGGGGTCCTATTGTTTCAGCCTCCCAAGTACTAGGACTACAGGTGTGCGCCACCATGCCCAGTTTATTAGGGCCTCTTTAGAAGTTCTTTGCCTGGAGGAAGAGAGATTAATTCTCATTCAAAAGAATATTCATAAATTATCTCAGATCTTAAAATCTTTCTTTGGGAACATTGCTTCATACATGTACTTCAAGCTTCCTTGCTATTTATTTGGACAAATCCACCCTGGCAGAAGGACAGAAATGTACCTGGAAAAGAATAATCCAGAAGGAAGGCAATAGATCTTAGGTTCTTCTCGACCCACAGTGTTCCTTTGGCCTTCACTAGAAAAGCACGAGCAAGTCTCTTTCACCTGTTTGTGAAGGAGGCCAGCTCAACTAAGCTAAAATCAAATCCATATTCATCAAATCTCCCTGTTTGGGTCACTTATTATGTTAAGATGAAAAGGAGTGTTTCAAGGAGATAAGATTTATGTTCCAAGAGACCTAAGAACCATACTTAAAATATTAACAATTCCTGCAGTGAGCTATTAGTAGCAACCTCTGGTCAGGTCTCTCAGAACTGTCCCAAGAAACCAAAGATGAATCTCCCATTTCTCATTCCCAGTGCCGAGAGGCCTGCGAGAACGAGTTTTTTAATCTATGACTTACTGCCTGTTACTAAGTGATTCTGGCTGTGTCAATAAATTTGTTCACAGCTCTAATTGTGTTAATGAATTGAACATAATTAAACTTACAACATGTCATGAGTTTTTTCTGGCAGAACTCAGTAGATTTTTCAAAAAAAAAAAAGATCTTGGTGGGAAAACAAATAAATGTATTGCACAACGTCTGCCATCACAATAGAGTCTTTACGGAGATAAGTTTGAAATAAGCGATTCTGAAATTGGCTTCATGAAAAATATGCCTCTCTGAATAAAGTTTTATTCAATTTGCAATGACTGTGACCTGTCCTTGGATTAAGTTCACTAGGTCGCGTGCTGCTTTAGGGTAGTAAGTATGTATTATTTTATGTTTCTCTCTAGTGGTCAGTAGAGGGCCTATTACCTAAAAATATATAGCATGTGAACAAAATCAGTCTGAATGGTTCTAATGGAAGCTCACGAGGGAGAGCACCCACCATTCACATGGTCATCTACGTGCCAGTCACAGGCTCTGGGAGCTCTCACATACAAAATTGTATTTAATCCTCACAAACCCCACTGAATGAGAGCCAGTTATCTCCATTTGATATGTGAAGAAGCTAAAGCTCAAAGAGGTTAAGTAACTAATCTTAAACTCTGAGCTTAAGTAAGTGGGACACTTAAGATTCAAATCCATGTCTGTCTGACTCCAAATCTTGGGCTTTTTTACGCAGCCCTAGTCTGTCCTTAGAAAAATACCTGGTCAGATAGATGTGCTTTTTGGGTCCCTGTTTGACTAAAATGCACTAATGAAAAGAAATCAAGAGTTCACTAGGCACCAAACACGTCACTTAAATGATTAGTCTTTTCCTAAATGCATTTGTAAAAAAAAATAAATAAAATTAGTTGGCAGCTAGGAAGCATTTGCAACGTTTCTCAAAATATCCCATTTACATGATGTCTTCAAAATTAAGGGCCTTGACTTTGTACTTTTATCTGTTGCAGTGCAAAGCATGGGTCTTGCATACTGTGAGTGCTTAATAAGTGCTTACTGGTGGCAAATGTTTCTTTTGGATTATTGTTTTATGAAATGTTGGGACCAAAAGATCACCACTTTTAACTTACAAGACGTGAGAACTTGGAAAAAGAAGTAAAGACCTAGACAATATTCATTACTTATGGGCACAATAAAAAGGAAAAAAAAAGGTTTATATTTGCTTTAATTATGCTAGAACCATCCCAAATAATATCATAGGATTATTAGCATTTTGGGTGTTTTCCTAACAGTGAAAAGCCTGAGATGAGAGGAGGAAAAACAGAGGCAAAGATTTGAAATAAGGTGAAGAAGTTTTAATGTTTATTTACAGTGTATAAGTCCCTCTAATATGCTCTTAGTCTGGTCTATTAAGAGCAGCACATAGGAAGGGCCAGGCAGTTACCATAATCTTCATCTCATAATGCAGGAATAGAATAATTAAGCATTGCACTTAAAAAGCCCCACAAGACAGGCTAGGCTCACTCACCCTCCTTCTGCAGCTCATTCCCTCTGGACACCACTGTGCCATGAGGGAAAACCTGTGAGTTCCAGGCAGCCTAGGACCACAGGCGGGAAGGGAGGAGGCAGACACAGTTCTTCCAACAGGCCCACCCCCAGAAAGCAGGGGGAGATCGGATCAAACTCAGGGACCTCTGTGTGTTGGGAGAGGGAATGTAAAATGTATAATTGGGGGCAGATCAGGTGGCAAAACAGTTCAATTTGTCCAGGAAGCCCAAGAGAAATGATATAAATTAGACAAGTAATCAATGGCCTTCAAATAGCCAACTAGATACAGCTGAACCCAAATCTCTGGCATGTTTAATTCTCTCTCTGAAAGGGTTCCTTTTGTATAAACTCAAATGGTACTTAATCACTGTTTTTGAGAAAAATAAAGTATTACATCTGGAGGGACTGTAATAAATATGTCTTTTAATTGATTTTTCAAGCATACCTTTTGGGTAATGTACTATTAATTCTCACTCTTCACAGATTTCATATCTACACATTTGCCTGCCCACCAAAATTTACTGGTAAGTTCCAAATAAATACTTGTGCTTTCATAGATATTTGAAGACATTCAGAGAGTGGTGGAGAGTTTGAGTCACATGATCTGCCCAGATGAAGTGAACAGCTTGATGCTCTGCCTTCTTGTTCCAATTCATGTATATTGCAAACAAGTGGGGGGTTTTTGGCAGTCTAGTGTCACCTTTTTCACATTTTTGTGCTTTTTGTTGGTGGTTGCACTGTATAAAATGGGTCCCCAGTGTGAAATGCTATCTAGTGTTTATAAACTCAAAAAGGCTGTGCTGTATCTTACAGGGAAAATGCATGTGTTACATAAGTTTTGTTCAGCCATTAGGTATAGTACTGCTAGCTATCAGTTCAATTTAACTAACCATATGTAAATATTAAATAAGGTATCTTTAAATAGAAATGCACAGTAAACAGGGTTATGCATTGATCAGTTGACAAAAATATTTGATGAAAGGTTCTCAAGAACCTAACTTTGCATTTTCCTTGGGAGCAAATGTTCAGTATTTGCTAATTTAGTCTCCACAACAACTTAATAGAATATATCGACTGCAAATAATGAGAATCAGCTGGATATTTTAAAAGGCAATCCAGTGAAGGTCTAGCTGACTATCATTGACTATGAGTATTAATGTGGCACATGGGAGACATTCAATAGATATTTTAGTGAATGAATGAATGAATGAATAAATGAAGTCAAAGATTTTCAGTGTGGGGCTTGGTAAGGACATTAGATAGAACCTATACTAACTGGTTATATATGAAAACCACATGGAGAAAATGGAGAGTATAGAGCCATGATAATAGGAAAGAGTCTGAAACTAACTACCAGGAAAGGAAGTTTCAGAGTAAATATTCATTTGGTAGGGCTCCAGCATCTTTGGAGAGACTTGGTGACCTAGAGACATGAAGATCCTCAAGAAAACAGAACCGAGGCTCCCAGGATGGAGAACTGACAAAGCAGCTCTCACTTTGGCCTACCCAGAGGAGAGGGGTTGTGAGTGGAGCCAAAAATAGAGAGTTACTAGCCATTGCTCCTGAAACCTTGTAGGAGTAGAAGATACCCATGTCCTAATCCCCAGAACCCATGGCCTTGTCATGTTACATGCATGGCAAGACAGAATCAACAGATGAATGGATTACAAAATTATGGGAAATATACACAATGGAATTCTACTCAGCAATAAAGAAGAACAAAATAACAGCATTTGCAAGAAAATGGAAAGATCTGGAGAACATTATGTTAAGTGAGATTAGCCAATCACAAAAAAAGAAGGGGCATATGTTTTCATTAATATGCGCAACCTAGGGAGTAGTGGGGACACAAAAGGGACTCCAATGACAACAGAGAACCTTCAGTGGTGCAAGGGAAGGGGTACAAGGGAAGGGGAAGGGCAAGAAAGAAGTGAATCTATGGAATTACTATCATAAACAATGTGTATATATGAGATTATACCAACATCATTCTCAGTGCTACATGTGGGGGGGGAGGGACACCAAAAGCTGTGTGCATGTATGTTAACACCAAACTGATACTCATTGTGATGTGAGACTACAATGCACCAATAAAAACATATAAAAAAATTTGCTTACCAGCTGGCCTTAAAATTAAGAGATTATTTTGGATTTCTGGGCGGGCCCAAGGCCATCACAAAAATCCTTATAAATGGAAACTGGAGGCAGAAGAGTCAACGTTAGAACTTTGTGATATGAGAAGCACTCCACTGTCCAATCAATACTGGCTTCGAAAAGGCAAGGTAACGATCCAAGGAATGTGGGGAGCCTTTAGAAGCTGAAGACGGCAAGGGAATAGTCTCCAGTACAGGCTCCAGAAGGAACATAGCTCTGCTGAAACTTTTATTTTAGCCAAGTGAAACCTATTTGGGGCTTCTGACCTTAAGAACTACCATATAAATGATAGTAAATATGTGTTGTGGTAAGCCACTATGTTTGCAGTAATTTGTTATAGCAGCAACAGGAACCTATCCCTATATTCGTATGGCACTTCTAGTTTCTTTAGATATTCTCATCTGTGTGATCATGCATGATCTTTATAATCTCTGAATAACATAGAGAATACAGGAGAAAATAAGAGGCCCTAAACCCAAAAGTTTGTGGCTACTTAGAAGTTGAGCAAGCCGGGCATGGTGGCGCATGCTTGTAATCCCAGTACTTGGGAGGCCAAGACAGGAGGATTGCAGGTTCATGGCCAGCCTCAGCTACTTAGTGAGCACCTCTGCAACTTAGTGAGACCCTGTTTCAAAATAAAGAATAAAAAATAGGGCTGGGGGTGTAGCTCGGAGGTAGAATGCCTCTGGGTTCAATCCCCAGTACTGCAAAAAAAAAAAAAAAAAGTTGAGCAATAATCAAACATAGGCTTTATTTGCCTTTGTAAAAGGATTCTTTTATCTCAGTTTTAGGGCACCCTAAAATCTTCTGGGATGACATGAATACATTTGGGGACCTCTGAGGGACATCCTTTTAGAATGTGAATGACCTTTTCTAGGACAGCCAAGTAAGAGGAGCAATGGGAATCCAATTCTGTCTCAGTCAACATTCTCACTCCCTTAATCCAAAACAACTGATCGTGCATCTTAGAGGAAGGAAGTTTTATTTTCTCACAGTTTGGGGAGATTTGGGGGTTCAGACTATCAGGACAGGTCTGCAGAGCTCAGGGCATGGTGGTGGGAAGCAGAGGGAGGAAGAGAGCCAGGCTCCGCTCTCACATCATGGAAGCCAGAAGCAAGAGAGAAAGCAAGGGGATTCAAAGACAAAGCACAGTCCCTAAGTCCACACCCCCAAGGATCCACCTTCCCCAACCACACCCTACTTGCCTAGGTGACCACCCAGTAAATCCATTATAATGGATTTATCCACTGATGAGATTAGAACACTCATGACTTAATTACATCAACTCTGAACATTAATACATGAGCCCTTCAGGGGACATTCTATATCTAACCATAACAAAGTCTTTCAGTAGCAGATCGCTGTCTACTTCTTTGAGCTAGAAATAGAATAGGATGTAGTAGAGGATGCTAGGTAGGCATGATAGGCAGAATTTTGGTCCCCGTGGCCTTCGTCCTCTGGGATTATTCTCATGAATATATTATGTTATATGGCAAAGAACTTTGCAGTTGTAACTGTGGTCACTAATTAGAGATTTTAAGATTGGGAGATTATCCTAAATTACCCTGGCCAATCGAGCGTAATTACATGATCCTTAGAAGCAGGGTTTTTCCCTGCTGGGAGCAGAAGAGGGAGGCAGAGAGATGCATCAGAAAAAGATGTCAGAGCCGGGTGTGTTGGCGCGCACTTGTAATCCCAGTACTTGGGAGGCTTAGACTGGAGGATTCAGGATCGTGGCCAGTCTCAGCTACTTAGTGAGGCCCTCCGCAACTTAGTGAGACCGTTTCAAAATAAAGAATAACAAATAGGGCTGGGGGTGTAGCTCAGAGGTGGAATGCCCCTGGGTTCAATCCCTAGGACCAAAAAAAAAAAGAAAAGAAAAAGATGTCAGAGAGGTCTGAAGCTCAAGAAGGATGCCACACTGTTTCTGGCTTGTAAATGGAGGGAGAGATACACATGTGGATGCTGTGATAAGAAAATAAGTTCTACCAACAACTGGTGAGCTTGGAAAAGGACCTGGGCCTCAGGTGAGAACTTGACTTTAATTCAATGAGACCATAAGCAGAGAACCCAATGAGCCAGGCTGTGGGCAGACTTCTGACCTACAGAACTGAAATAATAATAAGTGTGTTGTTTTAAGATGTTAAATTTGTGGTAATTTATTAGGGCAGAAATAGGAAATGAATACAATAGAAATATGTAATCACACGATCATTTCAATAGATGCTGAAAAAGCATTTGACAAAATCCAACACCCATTCATGATAAAAAACACTGCAGATAATCGGAATAGAAGGAACATACCTCAACATCATAAAGGCAATATACAATAGGCCCACAGCCAACATCATGTTGAATGGGGAAAAACTACCAGAGTTCCCCTTAAAAACAGGAACAAGACAAGGATGTCCACTGTCACCACTCCTTTTCAATATAGTACTAGAGACTCTAGCCAGAGCAATAAGGCAAGAGAAGGAAATCAAAGGAGTACAAATAGGGAAAGAAGAAATGGAACTATCTCTATTTGCAGATGACATGATGTTATACTTAGAAGACCCAACAAACTCAACCAAAAGGCTCATAGAACTGATCAACAAATTCAGCAAAGTGTCTGAATACAAAATCAATCTTAAAAAATCAGAAGCTTTTCTATATGCCAACCATAAATCCACTGAAAATGAGATCCAAAAAACATTTCCACTCACAATATCCTCCAAAACAATAAAATACTTAGGAATAAACCTAACCAAGGATGTAAAATACCTCTACAAGGAAAACTATAAAACATTGAAAAAAGAAATTGAAGAAGATCTTAGAAGATGGAAAGACCTCTCATGCTCCTGGATAGGCAGAATAAATATCATCAAAATGGCCATTCTTCCAAAAGTGATGTACAGATTCAATGAAAAAAAAAAGATGAAAATGAAGAGATGCCCTTCAAAACAAGGATCTACGTACATTTGCAGGCACAGTATGGGACTTGTAAGGCTTCTGCATAGGAGATAGGATTAAATGTGGGTATAAAAGGGTAGGCTTCAAATTAAAAATTAGGTGGGGTGAAGAGAAAGAAGAGACCAACTGGAATGAAGGCAGGGGATGGGGACCTCGAGATCCATTTGGAGGGCCAGAAAATTCTCTGGACCTACTCAAGGTCATATTCTCTTTCTCAGGATTCTGGAGGATCATTCTGGTCCAGGCTGGTTCAATACTGAGGATGCAGAATGAAAATTCCGGCCTGGATGTCTAGCAAGTCTCATCTTGAGACCTCCAGCTGGGACTGAGGAAGATAAATTCCAGTTTGGGCTCAATTCCAGGGTAACTTCTCTGTGTTTGTGTGCCCATCTTAGGACTGTGCTGAGTGAATACCCTGGGACTATCTCAGACGACCTCACAGGCTGGGAATAGCCAGATGAGACTCTAATGCTGGAGACTGGGTGAGAGGAGGTGTTGGCAGCAGTAGTGTATGTCAGGACTCTGGATGGCAATCTTTCATCTCAGTGAATAACATTCACTCCATCCATTCATTTTTACTAGTTTTATTACCTTGAAAAGTACACCTGGGAATGAATTAATAAAATGAACATTTTCTACTTGTACAGATTCAGTTAATGGCCTTGGATCTGTGTGTGAGCAGCAATTTGTAAGCCTAAATGGGTAGACAATTTTGATGATACCGGTCAATGCTAAGCAGTGGGAATGACGACTTGGTAGTGGTCCAGTCATCTGCATTGGTGACGTCTTGGTCGAGATGACTGATGACTAACTCACACAGAAGCCTGTTTCATCAGAAGTGCAGCCCATGATCTTCTAGAGAATGTGGCTCTGAGACTTCTCTGCCATCCCTTCCTCTACCATCACATAGGTGCCTGATGAATGTCTTCTGATTGTGGTGAGGAAAAATAAGACAATACTGGTTCCTACTTAGAAGTCACAACCAGCAAGGAGCTGAAGGTCCTTTGGCAAGTTCAGTATTCAGAAACACGTGTCTGACCTCCATCCACCTGCCTGCACTCAAGTAACACATGTCTATACAACACTAGGGCAGATTTTCAAGAATCTTCTCCTCTGTATGGGAGGGAGAATCAAGTGGGGGATTTCAAACAGGTTTTCAATGCAGAGTGAGTAAGAGGAGAGATGGAGAGGAGCTCCCAGTAGAGACAGAAAAAGAGAAAGAAGCTTAGAGTGTCTTTGGGAACTGAAAAATGTCCTCAGAGAACAATGTCTGTCTCAATAGAAAGGAATAGCAGTTTTTTTTAACATAACAACTTATAATGATATTCTGAGTTTTTCTGGCTTAAACTCAAGACGCCAAGTGAAACCAGCACTGGCCAAGGATTCACAAAGACATGAGATTAAGTTTGGGCTCCCTTGTCAACAAACTGCATGTCTACCTCAACTGGGATCATGTGAGGATTCAAGACCTTACCTGTGAATGTGCTTACAATGTGCTCATAAATATTTCCGGGGAACTCTTCTCTGCATCCTCCTCTGCTGATTGGAGAGCCTTTGAGGATGACTGGGGTAGACGTGCTGTCATGGAAAATGGTGTAGGTTTTTCCCCTTTGGGGGAGAAGATTGCAGCCTGGAAAATTCTTCCAAGTGGCCAGCAGCCTGAAAATTTGTCCACTTTGTGGACATTATTTCACTTGTGTCTACTCCAAGGGAAGTTTCTTTCTCTGTGAATGAGAGCCAGGCTGTCACCTTCGCTCAGACATCCTGTGCTCTCTGTCATGTCCATCACACATATGGTGCCTGGCAGGGTGCGCCTCTGCTCCAAGGCCCTTTCTGGAGAGCATCTGCTAACCCTGCCAGCCTGATGCCTCCACCCTCAGCACCACCTTTTCCCAGGTTTCTTGCTGAATCAACCAATTAGCTCAAATCATCTCTGACTGCTTTGAACTATGTCTTGTTAAAACATGGGTGGATAGGGACCTGGTGAAGTCCAAAAGTCACTCTAAGAACAAAGCCTCCTTATATACCCCGATGCCTGTATCTCTCCTATCTTTTGTATTTAATATAGCTAGCGGTCTTAGTGCTTAAGTTTGCAGTGTGCACTTCTGGAAAAATCCCAGTAGAGATTCTGAACAATACCTTTACTGAAACATTCCTCATGACATTTCCTCCAGGATCTTTCCACAACCTTAAAGCTAAATTGAACAATTTATTTTGAAAAAAAACCGACTCTGTGCTCATAGGATCAATGATGTATTATATCACAGATTATCTTTCCTTTAACAGCTGCACCTCAGCTCATAGTATTTTTATGACAGTCCCAATACCTGTGCCCTGGAGTCAGATAATCACACTAAAGTTTGGACAGCTCTGTGTCCACTTACTGATAAGACTCTGGGACAAAAGAATTCCTTGCACTTTTCTGAGGAAAGTTTCTATAGGGGCCCCCTGTGCCTTTGCAAGCCCAGAGGACAGGGCTACAAAAGGTGCCTAGTCACCCTTGGAAATTATCTAGCGACCAGGTGTTTTGTTTTCTTCGAATTTGTTATCTTGCCCTGATTCCAAATATTTATATTTTCATCCCTGAAATTGTATTGGGGATAGCATAAAAGCTAACTAGGAATGTATTATTAAGGGGAGCTCATAAAACATGCTTTATGTGATACATACAAGACTTTTGTAAGCTCAAAAATAGCCCTTTGGAGATTAATTATTTGTTATAAGTGAAATAGCTCTATTAAGAGATTACCGTTCACTACCACTGATATTTATTCTTCAACTTGAGAACTATTTGGTTTCTGACCTATAGGATGTATCAAACACATGCATTAGTCAATTCCACACACAAACTCCTGAAACTTTGACAAGTGGAAACTTCAATCAAAACCACAAAGAAAACCTCCATTTTAAAGGTGATATCTGCCTTAATTGTTTACAGATTACTATGATATCACAGTTGACATCATGCAAAGGATAAAGAAAAAATACACATAGATCATGCTTTTCCCCTATATTTTGTGTATGTATTTCTTGTGACTAAATGGATTATTTTAGGTTTGCACATTCGGTGTAATTAGTGCATATGGTCCAGCTGTGCAGAAATAGCTAAGGACTCCTAACTTATTATTAATTAGGCTCATTAAAATGCAAGTAAGAGAACGTTGCCTAGGTAAACAATGCCTTATGTCAAAAAGTCATTACTTGACAAGAGCTAGTCTTCCTAACTAAAGTCATTACTGATACATCGCGGAGGCTTTTTTTTTGAGGCTCCGTGGGTACCAGTTAACTACTTTTGACTGACATCAAGGACAGACATGCGGAGCTGGAAGGAGCCAGTGGTACCGCACAGCAATTCTTTTCACATCATTTCAAAACCCGTCTGGGGAGGTTAGAGGTTGACAGCCCAATGACAGGCCTTCTTCAACTGCCGTGGTGTCACAGCAGGAGTGTGTCAGGAAAATTTCCTCGGCCCCTCTGAATTTCTTACATGTTCACATTTCTTTTCCTGTCTCACAAGTAGGTAGGGATTGGCAGCTTCGTGACAAACACCTGGGAAAGGAAAATGTGCATTATCCCTGTTAGGAGCCAGGGGGTGTGGAGGTGAAAGACACCTGAGCTCACACAGAAGACTGTCCTGATACTGTGCCAGATCAGAGGGGACAGAGGGACACCGCACACTGGCCCTATCGCCTATAATTTTATACGCATTGCCAAGGGAGTGTATCGGCTAGCTGTGGCGCCTGTCCTCTGGAAATGCAGCTCCACAGCCTGGGAACTCAGGAATCAGCTCAGCTGACCTGGTGGAGGCCCTTCCAGGTGGCTGAGAGTGCGAGACCGTAGGATGCACAAGCGAGATTTGCAGTATGAACTCCGGTCTTCCATACCTGGGCCTTGGAGAGTGCCAAGCTTCCCGTTCAGACACTGGAGTCAGGGTCTTTGCAGGTCTCAGGGACTATTCCTAGGCATAGTCTCCTCTCTTGGGTTCTTTGTTTGAGAGTCACAGAAGCAGCCGCACACCTGCCAGCTGATTCCTAGAGTTCTGGAAATGTTTCCCTGTCTTTAAAAGTCTATGCACGCTTACATATAAATCACTGCAAGGATGCAGGCTCTGGTCTAAATGGATCAAAAGAGGCTATTGACAGATGCTGAAATGAGTGTCTACCTTTAACACTGGGTCAATTGATAAGTGTCTGACCTAGACTTTTGACTGACATGAAGAGCTGTCAGGAAGAAATCTTCTTTTCCAGTGATGACAGTGAGGCAGGAAGAAGAGGAGAGAGAGGAAAGAGAAACCCAGGAAGGATCTCGCTCCCTGGTGGACACCATTGTGCCTTCTCACACTCACCCCAGGCACCGGCATGTTTGATAATGATGTTCAGCACCTGTGCTGGCTAAAGGATTGGAAGAGCACAATTAAATCTGAGAATTCCATGAATGGCATTTGGAAAAAAAAAGATAAAGTTTATCAGAACCAATGTAACATTATCACTAATACTACTTTTAATCTCTCTTCCAAAATGATTATAGGAAAAACACTAACTTTTAAGAAAAAAAATTCTCATGCTATCATAGGATATTTTGCAGGCTTGAATAGAAATGTACACTGGAATTTTAGAGAGGTAATGAATACTCCAATCTTTGCTATTCCTGCTTTAGCATTTGAACACATGACCTCTCCAAGGGGGACATGGTAGGCTATATCCTTTATTTGCAATATCATTTATTCTATATCTCTATGTCTCCATCTCCCTCTTAATGTATGTATAATATATATAATACGTAGATATGTAAATATATATGTATGTGTGTATGTACTGGGAATTGAGCATTCTAACTTCGAGCTATATCACCAGCCTTTTTCATTTTTCAATTTTGAAACAGGGTCTCGTTAAGCTGCTGAAGCTGGCTTCAAAACTGTGATCCTCCTGTCTCAGCCTCCCAAGTACTGGGACTACAGGTATACGCCACCATACGCAGCTTATTCTATATTTTAATCCAACTAATGTGTGCAGAGTTATTTCATTGAGGTACCTTCAGATATTAAGCTATAATTTTTCTATTTCGGATTTTCACTTTTGAGTTGGGTGGTGTATGAAGAAACAAGGTCACAGTTCTGGAGCTTCGAAAGCGGGGTGCTGGCATCTGTCAGGGGAGGACCTCACAGCAGATGTCATCACAATGGCAAAAGTACACGCAGAAGAGACCACATAGCAAGAGAGGAAGCAAGAGACCTAGCAGGGGCCGAGCTTACTCTTTTTATGACAGCCCGCTCTCAAGGGAAGTCCATGAGAACAGCATTAATACCTTCTGAGGGCGATGGCCTCATGATCTAATTATCTTCCACGAGCCCCCACCTCTTGCAGATTACACCCCCTCTACACCACCACCCTGGGGACCAAGCTTCTAGCACAAGGATCCTGGAAGATACACTCGAAACATATCCAAACCAGAGCGGTTTGGCCCCATGTTATAAACGAGGAAACTGAGCAGCTTGCCTCGAGCCCTGCAGTAAACGGCAGAAGTTGGAAGTGGCCGGTGGCAATGGTCCTTAATTTCCTGGATAAACTTTTCAGTTTGTGAATGTGATAGAGGCTGAGGTGACATTCTAAAGGTATCTTATGCTTTTGGTTTCCCAAAACATAAAGAATGCTAAAATGTTCTATTCCACATGAAATAAGTATGTGATGATGCCCAAATGAGCTGTTCCAGGGACACTTGCATATGTAATTTTCCACGTGCTATCTCCACTTGGATGTCTAAGGGTGTCACATACTGAATGTGTCCCAAAGCAACTCTATCCCACTGCCACTGCAAACCTGCTCCTCTTGCAGTCATCCCCTCTCAGTAAATGGAAGCCCCATTTTTCCAGTTGCTTTGGCTAAAAACCTCAGATTTTTTTTTTGGTACTGAAAATTGGGGATTGAACCTAGGGCATTCTACCTCTGAGGTACAACCCTGGCCCTTTTTATTTTGAAACAGGTTCTGGCTAAGTTGCTAAGGCTGTCCTGGAACCTGTGATCCTCCTGTCTCAGCCTCCCAAGTACTGAAATTACAGGCATGTACCATCGTGCCCTACTCAGATTATCTTTGATCCCTCTCTCTCTCTCACTCCTCCCACTCATCCTGAACGAGACCCTGATGGCTGTCTATGGTGGGTTCAGTAGTGTCCTCTGAAAAACTTGTATCCATCCAGAACCTCAGAATGTGACCTCATCTGGAAAACGGTTCTCTCTGTGGGTATAGAGATGAGATCATACTGGATTGGGGTGTGCCCTAAATCCAACGAGTGGTGTCCCTGTGAGAAGTGGGGAGGAAACAGAGATGTGCAGTGGGAGTCCATGTGCAGTGGAGGCAGAGGTTGGAGGCACGCTGCCATAAGCCCAGGAACACCAAGGCTAGACAGCAGTCGTTACAGCTAGGAGAGAGGCACAGGACATGGGACAGTTTCTCTCTCGGAGTTTCTAGAAGGAACTATCCCAGCTGACACCTTGGTTTAGTACCTCTAACCTGCTCAACTGTGAGAGAATAAGCCTGTTTGAATCATCAAGTCTGTGCAATTGGTTAGGTAGTCCTAGGCACTAGAACACCATCCTGTGACCTCCACCCAGCGCCCTCACATACACCCTCTTATTGGTCACCCTGCTCTCCCCTGCTCTGGACTGTTGTTCTCAGCTCACCACACACAATGGTCCTTTAAAATGCAAATTAGGTCATATGAGCCCTCTGATCAAAACACTACACTGAGGCCCCAGTCTCCAGAGAGTAAGAGCCAAGGTCTTTCAAGTGGAGGGCAGTCTTCTGCCATCGGCCCCACAGGCTCTTTATTTTCGCCTCCCAGTGCATTTCTGTTCCCCTTTCTCACTCTGCTCGGGCCACACTGGCCTCTGTGCTCTTCCTCCAACGATCACGCTTGATCCTGCCTTCCAGCCTCTGCACTGGAGGCATCTTTTGCCTGATGGCCTCTGTCTTCTGACACCCTTGAGGCCACTTGGCCTTCACGTCACAGGTCACCTTCTCAAGGCGCTTACTCGAGCACCCTGCTATAAATAAGGCTCCCTTCTCCCTCCTACACACACTTCACACTTAACTCTCTCTTATTCTGCTTTATTTATGTTCCATATCAGTCAGTCACTGTGTTCTAGCACACTTCACATGTACTTAGTGTGCGTCATGACTCTTGTCTGTCTCCTCACACACAGCAGAACATAAGCTCCGTAGTAAAAAACCTTGGGTTTGCTCATTGACACACTCCATGTGCTTAGTAGGGTGCTCAGAACATAGAAGACACTGAAAAACAGACAACGAATGGATGAATGAATGAATGAATGAGAGACAGGAGAGTTGAAGAGGTTAGAGAAGTGTCAGGGGACAGATTACATAGGGGCTTTTATATGGGAAGAAATTTTAAATTTCATTTTGAGTAAGAAAAGAGATAGCATCTAACTCATGTGAAGTATTTACTTCTTTACTTATCTGAGGGTCCAATTCTCTCTGTCTCTGAAGAGGGTTATTTAAGGAACTCTGTGAACTCGTTGATAATATCAGTGTCCTCAGAAGTCCTGGTGTGTGAACTTGCCTCAGGATAGGACCAGGTCTTCATATGTTTGCCTCAGGGATGATACCTAATGAATAAGTTTAAAAATATGAGAAAAAGAGGACCAATTTAAGAACCATTCACAGAACCAGTAACCACAACTTCATGACAAATGAGAAGACTATTACTTTATTTGAAACCCAAAGAGTTGCAGCCATAGTTGAGAGAAAAAGCCAATTAGCTTCTGCACCTCGCTGACATTTAGCAGCAACGTCTGGCTTCCTGGCCCACACACCTCACAACTCTCAGCATTTTAGGACAATTCTGTGTGGCCAGAGAAATGTTCAGTAGAGAATCGCTTCAGCCTTGGCGGGCAGCTTTTTCTGTTTGTTCATAAAATGTTGGCGCCTTCATCCTGGAGGGGGTGAAAATTACCTTTGAAAAGCCTCCTCGAACTTTCCTCTGAGCTAAAAGGTGTGTCTCCAGTGAAATTTGTAGCGTTTTCCCTTCCATGTTAGGGCTGCAAATGGATTATCACAATGCTTCTCTGACTTTCCCCTTCCCTCTCCATCACACACTGATACGTCTAGCCTAAATTTGCGTCTTGTATCACCTCAGGAAACTCATGGCTAATTTCATTATTTGGGAGAGAAAAATGCAAATGAAGCCAGACAGCTGGTGCTCTCCTTGAGGCTGCGAGTGATGGAGGGGCCGAGGCCTACCTCCTCGGAGGCCCTCACACCCTCCCGCTCAGACGGGCCCTGGCGGGGAGAGAGCAGGAGGCTGTGGAGCTGCAGGAACAGATGGCGAGGAGGGGAAAGAGATGGAGGAGCCCAAGCTGCTGGAGAGGCAGGGGAAAGGTGGGTGTCGACGGCTGGGCAGTCAGATGCGGCCCACAGGACAAGAGTGGGCATGCTTCCTCCAGAGTCCGCGGGCCCTGGAACTCGGTTCCATGGCATGCATTGTCTGCCAATGGCAACCGGTGATTCCCCTGCTCTGATCTACCTTTCATTTTCTATCTCTGTATGTCCAACATCTTCATTTCTCCAAAAAGGGAGTGATAGATAGAAATAGAGATGATAAAGAAAAGGGGACTAAGAAGCCATTGCTTTCAAGCGGAGTGAGTCTCAGTCTGCAAACTCAAGTGTTGCAAGACGTCTAACTTTATTTTCCCACAACTGAACCTAGTTTTATTTTCTGGTCCTACCTCCCTGAGGTGGCGGGAACTTTATTCCATTCAGCATCCTCCCTTCCTTTGGAATTCATTGAGATCCCCGGAGACTTAGAAAGTTCCAAGGCGGGGAGGGGCACTGAGTCTTGGGTCGGCTGTCCACGTTGCTCTCTGCTGGGGTCTCTGTCAGCCCCTCTGTTCCTCGGTTGTTGGTCTGTACCGATTGTTGCTGAGGGCTTCACCGGCGGCTTCATTTCTTCTTCTTACTTCTTGTGATGGTTAATCTGGACTGTCAGTTTGACCAGATTAAGAGACACCTAGGATTGTGTGACTTCGGGGGTATTGATGAGAAAATTGTCATGTGGAACAGCAGATGGAGGAGGGGTATTGCTGCCCTGAATGTGGGTGGCACTGTCCAACAGATGGGGGCTCAGAGGGACTAAAAGTGAAAGCAGGAAGTAGCCAGAAGGCAAGCGCGTTCTTCCTGGGTGAAGGCTGTCTGCTCTCGCCACGTGGTGATATCAGACTTCAGCTCCCTCGCTCCTCTAACTGGACTCTCACCAGCGATTCTCCGAGGAACTTCCTGATCTTTCCATCTGGGATTGGAACAGCATCATCGGTGGCTCCGATTCTGAGACTTCAGCCCTTGGATGGCTCACTCAGCTACTGGTTCATCTTGCTCTCCAGGTGCCGCGCGGGATGACACCATTTCTGAGTGTAAGCCAGTTAGATAAATTCCCTTTTATAATATTCACATCCTGTGAACTCTGTTGCTCTAGAGAACCTTGATTAGTACACTTCCTGTCCCTTGGCACATAGCTCAGTCGAGTGCTCAAGGCTGTGCCAGGCTAGAGACATCTGTAGGCTACCTCCAGCTCTGTCCAGTCTTTTTTTTTTTTTTTTTTTTGCAGTACCGGGGATTGAACCCAGGGGCGTTTTACCTCCGAGCTACACCCCCGGCCCTATTTTTTATACTTTATTTTGAAACCGGGTCTCACGAAGTTGCGGAGGGCCTCACTAAGTAGCTGAGGCTGGCCGCGAACCCGGATCCTCTGGTCTCTGCCTCCCAAGTACTGGGATTACAAGCATGCGCCACCACGCCCGGCCTGTCCAATCTTTTGACACCATTTGTAGGTATTATCCTATGCCCACCTCTCTCCTTCAAGAACACAAAGCAGGGTGCCCGTTCCACCAAACCCTGCACTCTACACTACCCCGTTAAGTCATTTAGAGGGTCTTCATCTAGTTTGGGGTCATTACCTCATCCTTGCTCATTCAGTATTCTCCAAAGATCTCAACCAAAACCTGGATTTTGGGTCCAAGAAAAAAGTAAGAAAAACTCTGGTTAGTATTTCAAAGATCCTTACCATACAGTGAAGAAAACATGGGCATGGAAAATGGGGATCTCCAGCCAATTTCAGGTGGGGTGGAACTAGATTTTGGTCTCCTTGAGATATTCTGTTAGCCAATGGGATGTTTGGGTGGGTCACGGCTATTCTGTCCAGCCACAGTATCTGGTACCAGGTGCCATCTCAGAGTCTCAGGCTGCCTGGGGTATTTAAGTGACATTTTGGTTCAAGTAGCAAAAGTAGGACTCCTGTCACCTAATTCACACCACAGTGGGCACTTAACATCCAAGAAATATTGAATGCTGCTTAAACTCCAGGGACAACATTGTGGAGAAAGTGAGGGGAGGGGAAGGGAGGAGGAGCAAGATGCAGGGATTTAATCAAGGTGGGGTCAAATCATCCCACTGATTGCAGAAAGCCTGGAGAGGCCTGCCAGAGACTTGTAATCATCCCTTCCATTTGCACTGGGCCTTTTACATTTTTATAACAATTCTGCTTTGATTTTCTTGCTCATACTCACAATACCTCTATGAAATAGGGTCGTTTTAATGGCAAGGAACAAGGTGGCGAGGGAGAGTAAGGGCCAGGGTCCTCAGTGGCTCAGCTGGCTCTCCTCATCCCCCCGAGGGATTTTTTCTGACTTCCTCCCTTTCCCTCTGTACTGGGAGGCAGCCAACTTTGTCTTCTTCCTGTTTGTTTGTACCTAACTCTCTGAGCATGATCTCATCCCACCCTACAGCTAACCAAGTGAGAAAGTTCTCGCTGTTTCCAGATCCCAAATCCATGAGATCCAAATACTACTAAGTCCTGAATTGACAGTTTTTGCAGTCTGTTGGTTTTACTTTGAATGACGCCGGCCTTTGAGAAACTGACTTGACATCAAGTACTAGACATCAGCACTATGCTGTCTTTTTTAGGAGCAATTCAGAAATTATCCCATCTCTTTCATTCCTTTGGAGCATGTGCAGAACAAAGTGTAAATGCTCACTGAATGTTTTTATAGGCATACTGCATTTTTCCCAAAATGTCTCTTCCTTCAAAACATCAAAGACACTGATTTCTATTAATCTCTTGATAATATAGAGGGGATGGCAAAACTGAGGTACAATGGATACTTTGGCCCACAGCCATATGAGTCCACACAGAAAACAGAGTTTTCAAATTCAGTTATTTTCATTTATATATCTTTTTATGTTTAAATATTTTTCCTCTTTTTTACATACTTTTTTGCCCTCTGGGCTGTGATGCAGGTTGACATGGACTATTGCATTAACACTATCCTGTATTTTAGGGACAGTAAAGCTTGTTAAGGTTAAGTCACTGAGACCCAGCTGCAGGGTCTTTTCCCTCTGCCCCACAGCAAGCACGCACGTTTTGAGCACCCACCGTCCCTGCACTCTGTTCAATGGCTTCGCCTCCCTTTCAGGGAAAAGCAGCTGCAGCGGAGGTTCTGTGAACACTGTAATAGAATTTGTTAACCACTTCCCCATGATTTTTAAAGTAAATGTCACACTGCATTGTAACAGTGAGCTAACAACACGTTAGCGGTTCTCGTTCTTATTTAATTCACTTTTCCCATACTGAAGTTACTTGGATGCCTGCAAGGACAGCCACGTTCAGTGAACAACTTGGCAGCTGGGCCATTTATTTCTTCACTTCTCCCCTGCTGCCTCCCTGGGTGGTTTTTGAAGTTTAGTTATTGCTATGCTTTCTCTCATGCTGCTCGCCTGGGGAGAGTGTAGCAATTGGTTTGAGGCGTAGTGAAATCTGCATGTTGAGGCCACTGTGCTAAGAGGCGGCCCCACTCCTGCCGCATCACTGACGGGCCTCCAGTCCTCTTTGTCTGTAGCTGTTCTCATGCAGAGCTGGACGTAGAGGCTGAGCTGCTGGCTCGGGGCTCGCACAACCTGATACTGTCATGGGAAAAACTGTGGTGCCTCAGACTCTAGAGTTGAAACCCTAATTCCTAGCACCTCAGAGTGTGCCCTTATTTGGACATAGAGTCACTGCAGGTGGAATTAGCTAGGATGAGGTCACTCTGCAGTGGACCCTCTACTCTAATATGACCGATATCCTTATAATAATGGGAAATTTGTACACAGAGATGCACACACACAAGGAGAAAGCCATGTAAAGATTGGAGGCATGATGCCACATCTAAAGGACTACAAGAAGCTGCAAGAGAGTCCTTCCTTAGAGCACTCTGAGGGACCTGGGCTCGGGCCACACCTTGATCTCTGATTCCCAGACTCTAGAACTGTGAGTCAATAACTTTTTGCTGTTTGAGTGACTTCGTCTTGGTAGTTTGCTGTGGCAGCCATCCTACACTCTAACCTGATTCATCTTCTCCTTTTTCTTCCTGCCCACAGGAACCCCTGCAAAAGCCCCAAGAATCTAAAAACCTTGAAGCTCTGGAATCCAGTGATGGCTAAGGGATGGGCTTTCTGCCTTTCGACTGTGCCCAGTAATAGAGACTCTTAAAAGAGAGAAAATTCCAGAGTTTCCCTGTGGAGCTCTAGGGAGGTGGGTCGTAGAAGAACATGGTTTTAGAGGAAGGGTATCAACACTGGCCAGTACAGAGTCCCTTAAGGCACTGAGGGATTTGGAAGAATACCATGGCCACCATCCTGGAGCCCCTGCACATTTAGAGAGTGTGGCTTAGCTCTGGCTCCAGTCCAATGTGATGTGAACTTCTGCTTAGGAGTATGCATTAGTGGTGTTATCTGTATGTGATTTTTCTAGGCTCATTTTAATGATAACAGCAATAACGTCAACACCAACACCACAGTGACTCAACCCTTTATTGAGGAATTACTACATGTCAAGCACACACTTCATCTCATTGTCTTGCAAAAGACCCTGGCAACTCATTTGATTTCTCTCTGCCTCAGTTTCCTACTCTGTAAAATGGGGATAATCATAGATAAGCCATTTGAAAGTGTTAGCTTTTATTATTAATAATAATATCTTAGGTGAGGTAGGTATGATTATTCCAATTTTAAGATGAAGAAACTGAGGTTAGGAAAGGGTAAGCAACTTATCGAGGGTCACTGTCAAGAAAATGACACCTGTTACCACCTCCAAGATTGGAGTCCCACTGTGTGGTGGACAGAAAATAGCATGGCAATGCCTATCACCAGGAACGACAGTCCCTGTGCACCACCTCCCTGCGGGGTTGGCAGGTGTCAGGGTCTCCAAGAAACAACTCACATAGATACTGGTGGAATAGCACTTGATCGTATAGAGAAGAGACAGAGCAAGATCGGTTTCAATAGTGAGCAGGTCTCACCCACAGCCCTCCAAGGGAGATGTTCTACGGGAATCCTTCTTGGACTGCAGGTGAAGGACCCTGTTCTGTCCCCACTGAAAAGAGACAGAGCACTGGTGTTGACCAGGTGCTCTGTGGTACATACACTTGTGCAGAACAAAGATGTATACACATCACGTCAGGAATAGGGTAAGACCATCCCAAAGAGATGTGCGGCCCAGGCTGTGAGGGCTCTTTATCTCTTTGGAAGGAAATTTTCCGGCCCAAGGCATATTCTTATGTGACCATGCAGTGGTCAAAAGCCGGTAATTGCCTTTCCTGACAGTCAGACAACTAGTAACTAGCAGATCCAGGACTTGACTTGGGTCGTTTTTTTCCAGCAGTTACATGTTGGCTACTGATACA
Source organism: Glis glis (assembly GCA_004027185.1). Taxonomy (NCBI): domain Eukaryota; kingdom Metazoa; phylum Chordata; class Mammalia; order Rodentia; family Gliridae; genus Glis; species Glis glis. The sequence continues at coordinate 49,520 of PVJS01005265.1, forward strand.
TAACAGATAGCCTGCTAGGTGCTGTGAGGCCTATAGAACTGACTCAGGTACAGAAATCAAGCTCTTTCTCAAAATGCATACAGTTATGGAGAAAATAAATGTGTGCTCATGGAAATCTCTTCCTTTAATAACCTATTCGATACACATCTACTGAGAACCTGCTATCTGCAGAGACCATGCCAGGCACGAGGGTACAATGATGATTCAAACAGATCCTAACCAACAGAGCTGACCATGGAGTCTCAGCCCAGCAAGCAGGGAAGGAAGTGAAGAAACAACACCCCAGCATTTATGGGTGAGGCACTGTGCTAGGTTTGAGAGGAAAACACTAAATAATTAAAGATTTGATCCTAGACTCCTTTACTTCATTGGACATCAAGTCTAGAGATGAGATGGAGAATAGATCAGTCCCTGGACTGTAAGCGCCATGAGGGAAGAGTGCAGGGTACCATCAGGTGCAGGGAAGGGACATCTCAAAACAGGGGACTGGAAACAGAAAAGATGCTGGAGTTGAATTTGAGGAAAATAGTTCGTAACCAGATTAAGAAGAGAGGAATGTGTTCTTCTCAGGAGAAGATAGGACGACTTGTTTAGGAGTACACTGGCATTTACCAGCCTGCTGTTTTCAGAGCACAGCAGACTTAGGCACAGCGGTGACAGACACTACAAGGGGACAGCAGGAAGTAGAGACAGAGACAGACACTGAAAGCTCAGGAGGATGGGGCCGGGGCAGATCTTGAAGGACACATGTAGACACTGAAGTAAGATAAAGTGAGCAAGTCAGTACAGGAACATTCAGAAATGCTCCAAGGAAAGACAGAATCTGAAAAAGCTGGGGTTGATTTTGCCTCTTGGAGTGGAGGAGGGTGGGTGTTCCAGGCAAAGGGGGTACTTTGGGTGTGGGAAATCACATGGCATCAGGGTGGGGTGTGACTGTTCAGTTGGGCTCTGGAGGCAGACTGCATGCTAATGAGCATAGTCGCACACACTGGGCCTTCTCCAGAATGGCATCGACATGATCCTCAGGGGCATGCGCAGGCACATCAGGTGAGGACATGAGCAGGACTTATCAACATGAATAGGTAACCTCAGTGACTACATAGTTATTGTCCTTACTGGGACACTGTTGAGAGTAAAGGGAGGTACAATACATAAATACACTAGGTAACAGGAAGAAGCCAGGATAGTCTTGGAAATGGGAATGTAGGATCAATCCACAAATAACCAAAAAATCAAATGTTTACAAGAGTGAAAGCCAATGAAATAGGAAGATTTGAGGAGCACTTACTGAGGTATGATTGGCAGCAATTTTGTAAGACCACACAGCAGGGTTTATAGCAATCATCATCTCTATATATGCACACACATTCATTTACAAATATGCATGATATTTATGAAAATAGATATGCACATTTATGATTGCCACATAGAAACAAAATACTTGCTTTTTCATGTGAAATTTATTCTCATTTTAAAAATTAATCTAAGGTGGTAAAGAGTAATAGTTATAGGCTTTAGAATCTGAGGTCACATATAGATAGATTTCACCACTTATTAACAGTGAGATTTTGACTGGATTATTTAACTTCTCTGAAGATCAGTTTCCTTATCTATAAAATGGGAATGATAACATTTACCTCAAAGGGATATTGTAAGGATTAGATATACCTTTGAAACATAGTGAACCATCAAAAAATAATATATGCATGTTAAAGCTTACGAATGTATGTAGTGGTTATAAATGCAGTAAATTTTTTGACATGTAAAAACTTTAGAAAATAAATAAGTATAGAGAATAGAACACAATTCACTCAAGTATTCTACATAATCTAGCTTAAGTAAAAAGGGAATGTTTTAACTCATGCAACTAAATGGTCAGGAGTTAGCTCTTCTTCACTTCAGGCATGGCTAGATCCAGACCCCTTGCCCCTTGGGCTCTGCTTTCTGCATCTCTGACCAGCTCTCTTGTTGCAAGGGGCACAGTAGCTGCCAAGGGCCTCAGATGGGCATATCACTGGGGGAGCAATCCCAGTGGCATCCCAGCTTCTTTCCTAATAGATCTCCAAAAACTATTGAGAAATTTCTGAACAGCCCATCTTGGGTCTTATATTTAATCCCCAACTTGTCTGAGTACTCTGACCAGCAAGGCCAAGATGAAATAACTGTTTTGCTGACTGGGGGTAGTAGGGAGGCCACTCATCCCTGCTTGGGTTGAGGAAAGAGAACTTCTGCTACTGGCAAACAGAATACTTAATGCAGCCAGAGACACTGTAAACCATGCTCCTGGGCCATTTGCTTCCAGGATTCTTTTTCTAAACACACACAAATATATATATATATATATATATATATATATATATATATATGGCCTTTTTAAAATGTTTTGTTACAAAAATAGATAAAATTGCATCCCATTTTAAAAATAAATGGAACACTTATAAGTCTTTAAAAATGGTTGCATAGTATTCCACTGCATGACTTTATTATACTTTATTTAACTACCATTTTATTAATTAAATGAATGAGCTAGATCCTCTAGAAGAGGGCAGTATAGTGACTGATTGGCAGTAAATGTGTTCCTGTCTTCTCAGATTTGTGGTCTTGGGTGGCATAATTATATGCAAATGTGTGCATTTAAGTACATGAAGAGTTAAGCACAAAGATGCTTACATGATCCAATCCCATCAGAAAATGTCTACACATGAGACGGAAAGGAGATCTGGATTCACAGTCCCTCAGCATGTCTTAGAATCACTTTCACCAGCCAACCTATGGGCCTGGTGAGCATTTAAAGCCCCATCGGGAGGGGCTGGGAATCTATGTCAGATACTGGAGCTCCTGTAAGACAGACAGGAGAGCTCACTTCACCAGCTTACATTTTCACACCAGTTTACAGAGGCCACAAGAACTGAAATGAGTATAAGACTAAAATTTTATATTGTGTACAATAAGCAGGTAAGGGGATCTGTGGGGTTCCTGAGTAAAGGAGGGAAATCGCCAAGTTTGAAGTTTCAAAGGGAAAATGCTTTTTAAAAAGAAACAGCAAAAAAGGAAAATCTTTGCAAGAAAACAATGTTAAGTGATGCAGATTTCTTTTCTCTTTCAAAGGCTGCTTTTCCTTAATTTCCCAACGAATCACTGCTACGTTTTTAAAAATAGAAGACTACACATTTTTTTAAAAATTAAAAAAAAAGTACAAGGCCGTCTGCTAGAGCTGGGTGCCAGTCTCACAGAAGGGCCGATCCTCCTGGCCTCTTCGTGCACCTAGTACTGGAGAGCGCTGAGTCAGCCACTTTGCTGAGCTCTGTCCAGGACCGATGCCCTGGGCGCTCTCTGACCCGGCACAGACGCCTTGCCAATCTCCAGCCTCCCTGCAGTGAGAGGCAGCGAAAGGACCAATTAGTGCAGGCTGTGATGTGGAGATGGGTCCTCTGAGGACGAAAACCCCTCCCTGTTTTCCTGGCAGAGGCCACAAGCAGGGCCATCTGATGTCAACAGCTGTCCATCACTCCTGCTGGCTGCAGGGGCTTCCCCAGCACCTGGCCTGGCCTTCGCCTGGCTGCAGCAATTGCTCACCAGTGCCCCCTCGTCCTCCTGTCCCAAGGTCTTCCAACCCTTCCTAGGTGTGGAACACATTGGATATTGGTACACTTGAATTTTTAAATCTAAGACAGGACTCCCAGGAGAGCACTTTAAGACAATAAACATGGATATCTGGCCACTTTGGAAAATAAGAAACTGCCCTTGACCTCATTGGGAGTGTCTTGTTTTTGAGAGCATTTGAATGAAAGAATGTACATGCGTATCAGGCTTGCCCATACACCAGTTCATTACATATCTGAAAAGAAAAATTGCCTTATAACTCTCCCAATGTGGGTAGGTGATCAAATTTTGCAAAATTGCTTGTGAATTACAGAGTAAAATAGGACATAGCAAATATTTCACATATATAGAAATTGTTTTAAGGAGATCTCTCTCTCTCTCTCTCTCTCTGTACTAATGATTCTCTCTATAGTATTTCTTGACAGGCAGATAACCAGATGACTAAAATAAGTAATAGTGAGGGGTTTTTTCCCCTTTAATCAACTTTTAATTTTGTTAATTCCATTTGAACTGAGATATGGACATACCACCCAACAAAACCATACATTCAAAATGGCTTTATCAAATTCTAGACTGATACATGATTTGACAAGCAACGAACTCCTTTCCCAGCTATTACTTGATTAAACCAATGACAAATTTATGGATACATTTCAGCTCTATTGGGAGGCTAGGCATTTTAAACACACAAGGAACCAAAAATGAGGATGGTAGCGAAGGGAACCTTCTACATATTTTTTGGTATGGGAGGCAAATAAATACTTTAAAGTACTAGGTTATTCCAATATAATATTGCATGTTGCAATATTTATGGCTTTTTCCCCTTGATGGATAGATAGATGATAGATAGAAGGATAGATAGACAGATAGATAGATAGATCCATATGTGGTTCTGTCCTCTGGAGGACAATTCCCAATCCCAATGAACAGGACTTTCTCTAACTCCTTATCTCACATGAAATGACACCAACTGCACAAGGAAGGACAAGTTTCAAAAGTATACAATGAATATAATTGGTGTCCTGAGAGTTCAGTGATGACTAACATAAGCTCAGAATCCATTAGATTAGATTATCAATTTCTAACTTCATATTTATTGGTCTCCTCAATTCTATGATCTCCATCTTAGGAACCCACTTTCCTGGAAATACTTAGGACTATTCTATCTTAAAAATGCTAATTAAAAGTCACTATTCACTTAACGGGACCTGCAATCCCTCTAGTTGCCTTCCTCCCTCACTCTAGTCTACACTGCTTTTATCGACGTCTCCATATCTCAATAACTTTCCTCCCAATCTGTCTTCACTTACTACTCTTTCTAACCAACTTCACCATGTCACCTACAGCCTTGCCCTTTGTCTATTGCATGTACAGAAAACTTCAATCTATATGTAAGTTATTTATTTGATGTGCTGCCTGTGGTTTTCCTCAGTCTAAGCATCTAGACAAGTGATCAGCCATTGTATTAGAAAGCTGTTGTGACAGAAATGCTAAATTCTCATCTTTTTCATTCAAAAGCTTCGATCCAGGTGTCAGATATCAAAGAATGAAATGAAAACTATATGTGATGATTCATAATTTTTTCTTGTAAAACCCCTCCTAAGGGAAAAATTTGCATTTGGAAGCAGAGAGGAGGGTAGAAAAGGAGAGAAGTGAGATGTGTGTCCTGAACATGTAGGGTTAATAATTCCCCTGCATCAGGCATTTGGGAATCTGAAGGCACAGGGTAAGTGCTCAATTTCTATGTAGAATTCTGGGAGGAAATAAGCCTTGCAGATGTGTTCTGCAAGCAGAATGGTCTAGAGGTAGTAGAATAGTGATGGCTGAAGGCTATCTAGGGAGTAGGGAGAGGGTGGACTCACCTGTAGCCCTCGACTGGCAAAGAGAACATTTAATATTCCCTGTGCTCCTACCAGCTCCATAAAGACCTGTGAAAGTTAGCTGAGCTAGCTAGTAGACCAGTTGGGACATTTGCAACCAGCGTGAGGAGAAGTTACAAAAGCAGAAACAACCTGGACTAACCAGTGGAGATTAGTCATTAATTCTCAACAGAGTCACACGGAGATGATATAACTGATGATATACAGATGGAAGAGTTACATGCCAGTGGAGTACAACTTTGGTCTGAATATCTCAACGATTGACCAGATACTCTTACTGGAGGGCTGCCATGACACTAGGAAACCCCCAAAAGCAGGATAGAGGAGGACCAGAAAACCCTGAATTTGCCTGAATTTGGAGCTAACATGACTGATTAACAAGTGGATTTGACTGAGTTTACCTGTATTTATCAGATTACATTGTCTGCTATGAAAAAGGAATAGGGGGCTCAATGTACCCATTGCACTTCATTATAGAAAAAAATGCATACCTTGTCACATACCGGCTTTGGGGACTTAAATTTGTACTTACCACACTTCATTGTTTCTCTGATGTGATGACCCTTGAAATCCTAATCTTCTAAATTCCTTACTTTTATTCCCAGGCTGCTGAGCACTGCCACAGAAAAGCACACCGAGTTTAGGAGGCTGGAGTTCTAGGAGGTGAGAAAGGTGAATTTTCACATCTCCCTTCATCTGATGGGCTGCATTTTGATAGGTAAAGGAGGGAGAAGCTACAAAAGAAGAATTAGTAACTATGTAGGATGTTATAGCTTATAAAAATAGCATTTTCATATACATTATCATGCTCAGTGTTCATAACAATCCAGGAGGGAGATAGGTCTCTCTTTTTGTCATTGACCAAGGATTCTGAATCTCACATTCTTTCTACTGTTCCAAATTCAGGAACGTCCTTTGGTGTGCAAAAGTTTGCCTTTGGTTGTTCCAAGTTTCCTCTAGCTCATTTGGTTAAAGGTTGGCTTTCGCCTTCAGAGTCTCGTTTGATTTTATTACTATTACTCCTATTTAACAAATAAGTAAACTGAGGCACGCTCACTTGTTTAAAGTCATGGTACTGTTAAGATATTGAATCCAGACAGAAAGCAGTTTTGCTGTTTCATGATTCAATGCTCTATTCATTATATCCTACCAAAATTAAGTCATAACAGCACATTATTAAAAAAGCAAAATATTGCCTTTTTCATAGGGAAAACTGGATGAATGGCTCAACTTTTTCCCTTAGATTCTCATGAATATCTCATATATATTGCAGTAGGAAACAGTTATATTTTATTTGATTTCCATTTCTTTTCAATGAGCTCCACTAGAATTACATATTTTAATATGGAAAATTGAGAAGTGCAAATGTAATTCGGTAAAAAATGCCTAGCGTGAGTTGAGCATTACACTCTAAGTAGAAAATGTTTCAAGTTAAATGTTTGTTATTGGTTAATTGGTAAAAACCAGTTCCTCAATATTAACTTTAAAATCAGTCAATTTGTTTTCTGAATCATTTCTCACTGGCTTCCTTCCCTTCTTTTGGTCATTTTGCTGTACTTGCAATTTGATATCTCATTCATGGCTCTCCTGTCTGCAAACTCTGTTTAGTGCAAAGCTTTGCAAAAAAAAAAAAAAATCTCTTATTTGACCATGAACTTTCGATGATCTAGTTAGCGTTACTGTCAAGCTTCCCGCGGTCTTTTTGAAAAGCAGGACTTGTCCATTCTGCCCTCTGGCCAACTTCAGTGGGACTAAAGCACTAGCAAGAGCCATCAAACTGCCTGACGGCTTGTCACCAGCGAGGCTCCATTAATTTACACACATTTTCCACTGTTTGGCATCTACCATGATAACTCTTTTCTCTTCCAAGCAGCTCCTGTTTGCATTTAACACTTGGGTTAATTTTCATCAGAGTTTAAATTTAGCCATCAGTTATTTCAGGGGAGCTGTCAGCCAACATATGGAGAGAGAGGAAAAAAAATCCTTCTGAATTTATAATAAAGTGGAATCTGTTGAATGTGAAACAAAAACCAACTGCAATACAGTGAGGCCCCAGTGGGGAGAGCGAGGTCAGTGAAGAATTGCAGAGTGGATTAGCTGTTCTATTCACCAGAGCCGCATCTGGGCACCTCCGGAGCTTCCTGATATATCAAAACATGATGGAAAGGCACGGTTCAACTTGTCCCCTTTTATAAAGGGTAATTAACCTGTCAGTCTTGCTACTGTGACAACTTCATTAAATTGGAGGCGAAATGGGTGCCGAGAACTCCTGTCTTTATCCAAAAGGAGCACAGGGCACTTGTGTAAATAGTGGAAGAAGAAAGAAAACACACAAGCATACCCCGATAATGCTGTCTGGTTCCCGAAAAATGGAACATGCTTCTTCCAATTATGTAATAATCCTGCCTTTACTATGACCTGCTAAAAGTAATTTTCTTAACTCAGAAGGCAGAGGAAATAATGTCACAGCCCAACCAGGCCGGAAAAGCACACCACTTAAAAATTGAGGTTATAGGGTTTCAAATGCTGTTGGGCCAAACTATTTAAGACCAAGAGTGACAGCTACTAAAGGTGAGTGGCATTTCACAGGAATAGAAAGACTGGAAAGCAAAGCTCCCTCAGTTTCCAACCTCTTTCCTCTGGTGCCCCCACGCTGGATCCCAGAGTCCCAGAGTTCACGTCTAGGCAACAAAACATACCTTTACTTCTACGAAGATTCTAAACTTGAAAATATATCCATTTGAGAGAAAAGAATACGTAAATCATTTTAGTGCTTAAATTCTTAAATAATCACAGACTTTTCTTTCTTCAAGTGGACGTGTTGAGTATTTTTACGCAACTAAAATAGCAGTTTAATGAAGATTACGCCTCTTTAGAAATTCTGTGCTGTATAAATAAGCACATAGGCACAGTAAAAAGGAAATTAATTATAAAACATTTTTCAAACTTAGTAAAAGAAAAATTATGTTATTTCCAGTTGACACGGAAATGGTTTTACGAGGCTGGCGGTTCTGTCTTATATCGCATTTCATTATTACAAAATAATAATTTCATAATCCCAAAATAACAAAAAAATTTCAAATGACTATAGTGAGGATAAAATTTAACAGACTTCTCTTGTTAATGTGGTCAGGGATTCTGGGTATGACCATGTAATGTTCTAAGAAAGGATTGTTTTGTTTTTAATTTAGAAAACATTTTGAGTGATTAAAATATCGTTTTTGTTAATACTTTTCACAAAAAGATTAAATAACTATTTAATAAAGTTAATATTGGTCCTTTAAAGTTTATAATCCCAAACCACATTTAATTTATGATCCTAACAAGCCATAATTTTTACATTTTTAACTTCACTTAAAAACATTTTATTTTTGATAATTCATGAATATAGTAGGAAGGCAAGAACAGATAAATATACTGTTTTAGTAAAATGGATTCCACTTAGATAGAAATCTTTTAATTTTATTACAAGTGATTGTTCAAAGAGAGAATGACAGTATTATTCATACTTTTCATGTAGTGAGGAAGTCAGAATTTGTATTTTTTTGTTTTATTTGAAATAATACTTGGTGCAGTTCCTAGAGAATTGTTACTACAATAGCTATTTAATTTATATTTTTAAAGGTAGTTTTTCTTTTAAATGTTTTTGAAAATGAAAACTGACTAATTTCATAGAAACAATCATTTTCTAAAATGACAGTTTTGGAGATTAATCGCATCCAGGGACTCTCAGCGCACTTTTAGTTGTATCCTATCAAGTACAGGATTTCTATTTACCTCATCTAATTAAGGACTGTATTTGTCATTAAGAAGACATATTTGGCACAGTATTTAGGAAGAGAGCGGGTGCTCCGTTGTCTCCAAAGTGACTTTTCCCTGTTCCTGAACATGCCTGTCTTGTCTGTACAGTTAGACAATAATTAAGATGATGTGCCGTGTATTGTTCCATCTTAAACCCTGTCTGCCTGCATTTGCAGAAAAGAATTAAAAGCTTGATTAGCCTTTCTCTTGCAGTACTGTAAAAGAGAAACTGTGATTCGGTGTGGCAACTGCTCTTGCCACTGGTGCTTTTCCAAGTTGAACATGATTTCGGGAATCGCGGCGGTGGACACGAAACACCATGAGTGCTTCCGCGCAGCGATGACATCCACCTTTTTATATATAGCACTTGGCATGTTTGCTTGCCGTGTCTTTGAGAGGAAAGACCCAAGGGCCATTGAGATTAGCAGGCTCCTCAGCCGTGTCACCCTCTCCAGCTGGTCTGGCACCGGGGGCACCGCAAACTGAAAAGTCAATGACTCTGATTCCATCAGAGGTAATGTTGGGAGACTGGCAATGTTAAGAAGGAAAGCGCAGCAGTCTCTGCTTATTGGACGTTGACTGTATATAAATGAAACGGTACAGGGATGAGGGAGAAGGTTTCGTGAGAGAAATCCTCCTTTAGCATTTGGACATAGGTGCATCTTACTGTGCCTCTGGGAGAAGTGCGAGTGACCCGATGCATAAGTGTGGAAACCACGCAACTCCACGTCCCCAAATAGAATATTCCTAGCGTGGAAACACTGCTGCCTTGTGTCAGTGCTGGTTTCTGAGACAATCTGCTTTCATAGTTTGGAATGTATACATGGAACTGAATTGAACCTCATTTTGAATGAGGAGTGTGCTATTTTAATTCAGCTGTGCACATCCTTCTTGTTTCTCATTCCAAGACAACAAAACACTGCTAATTTTAGAGAGGAAAGACTGAACCAAATGCTAAAATGAGCAGCTAGTACCACTAAATAAACATGGGCAAGAAGCTCAATTTCCTATTGTAACAAAATGCTTAAATTGCCTCAGATTTAATCACTGTAATTTAGTCATTTTGTGAATGTAGGTCAGCCATTTGTTGGTGGTGACGCTTTATATTCAAAGGGCATATTTTTTCGCTAATAACCTTCAAATTTGCAGTCAATTTATTCCAAGGAAGCACAAAATTATCAATGAGGCATAAATATAATTAGGTCTCCTTCTATAGAGCACAAATAAAATTGTATACAAAGAGTTGTCTCAGCCTGATTTTAAGATCAAGTCCTCACCATATGTGACTGCTTTAGTAATTGAGACCAAAGTGGCCGTTTTAACAGAGATTACTTAGGTTTTTGTAGCAACAGTGAAAACCCTGTTATGTTCATTCCATAATTTTCTTTTTTTCCGTATGATCACCAGACCATATCATAAAGCTATCTCTAGCACTACCACCACCGCCGCAATAAAAGGAGTGGAGATATGATAATTATCCAAGAAGTTTAAATAAGACTCTGTTGGGTTAATTAGCTGGCTATTTTAACAGAACTATTAATTTGTCTTTGTGTCTATAAGGGAATGTGCACAAAAACAGAAGGCACATGAGGACTCGGAATGCAGATTGAAATTATAATGGAAAACACTTACGTGACTTACTCCTTTGCCCACATTTTAGGAATAAAAAATATTTTGAGCCAGATCACCAGCTATCTACAGCTAATCCTAAGATTCACAAATACAATGAATGACTCCTTTCCTCTGGGGGCTGGAGGCTATGATATCTTTCAAGTAGCATACTCCAGGGGGTAGAGAGAAGCTAAAGCTCTATTGGCAGTTAAAATTGCAGGCCAACTAACTCTATTCTGCTTTCGAACCACTTAAAATAGTTATGTGGCAATTTAACATTCTACACGTGTCATAGATTTTGTACTACAACTTTGTATTGTTATTTGAGATATCATTTTGAAGAAACTTAATATTTTGCAGAGCTGAAATAGAAGTTTTTGAATTCATGATTAGTTTTCAGGCCTTCATGATTTGGCTTAGCTACAGGGTAAATTTTCAGGTTTCAAGGGTTTCTCTTTGATTCATTTTGTGACAAATTACCAAAGTTTTATACAGCCTCTCTTTTTGGTAAAGAATCTTAAATTCTCATATTCTAGGTCTCGTTTCTATGTGTGTTTCATAACTTGTTTTCTTTTCACCCACATAGTCAATGCCATGGGGCATCCTTGTTAATTGAGTGAGATAATTAGGCAGTATTTCCCCATACTAGCTGGCTATCCAGATTCTCTGGGACGCCACCACTTATCAGAGAAGCCCCAGTGATCGTCTTTCCTCTGAATCCTATAGCAAATGGAGATCACTCACTTTATATTCAAATGCATACTATTTCCTTCTAGTCATTAGCTTCCAGTATGGACTTATCTCCCCAAACATTTCAAAATACTTTTGAATATATGCAAACTAGCAAGCCCCTGGGTTGGCACTGAAGGATGCTCCTCCATATCATTCCCCCAAAAAGGAAAGCAAGACCATATACTTTTAACAAATGAGCAATGAACTGAGGTACAGAGGTGTTATATAACTTGCCCGTGGTGACCTAACTCTTTGATGGCTAGAACTGGGTTTAAAGTTAAGACTTAATTTTGTTCTTCTTTTATTGCTGAGTAGAATTCCATTGCGTGTGTATCCCATAATTTTGTAATCCATTCATCTGTTGATGGACACCTGGGTTGGTTCCATAATTTGGCTATTATGAATTGTGCTGCTATAAACATGGATATGCATGTATTACTATACTATTCTGATTTCAGTCCCTTTGGAAAGATATCCAGGAGTGGTATAGCTGGATCATATCGTGGATCCAAAATTATGTCATTCGTAGGAAAATGAATGGACCTGGAGAACATTATGTTAAGTGAAATTAGCCAGTCACAGAAAGTGAAGGGCCATATGTTTTCTCTCATATGCAGAAGGCAGGGAGTAATCGGGATACAAGAGGGACTTTAGACAATGGAGGAGAAACCCCAGTGCAGTGAGGGAGGAGGTCCAGAGGATTGGAGGAGAGGAAGAATTAATGAAGGAAACACTTCCGTTGACATTATGTACACATATGAGAATACCAATGCCAATCTCAATATCATGTATGGGGAAGAGGGAGTGGGGAGGGAGCCGGAGGAAAGCTCACCAAGTTCTATGTGAATATATGTCACTATTGCTATGAACTACGTTATGATGTGAGACTATAATGCACCAACAAGTGTATAAAAAACAAAAGACAAATTAAAAAAATAAAGTTAAGACTTTGGGGTTTTATATCCCACGTTATTTCTGCTTCAGATGTCTATACTTGTCAAAGCCAGAAGAATTAATTATCCCTCTTTATATCACCAGGGAGTGCCTACCATGGAGCCATGCTCATGGAAAGTACTTGTGAGTCAGTAATTTCTTGAGATTCTCCAGGTAGACTGCCAGTCTATGCAAAACTCAACTACTTTGTTTTAATCATCTGTTTATCTGTCTGCCCCTTGTATGAGGCTCTATTTGACTCATCACTATATCTCCAATGTCTGATTCATGCTCAGCTCTCAGTAATGAAGAGATCCAAGGTAGAGGAGGTGACCAGGGCAGGGTTGCAAATCTTGGCAAAATGAGAGAGAATCACCACCCTCCATGGTGTTGGGAAACCCAACACTCCAACAGTAGAAAACCACTAACATTATCCACTAATTAAGTTTTCCATTCAGGTGATAGAAACTTTGAGATAGTACTCATTCTGATGTGTTGAATTTTGTCTCCCTAAAGGATGTTGAAGTTATAACCCCCAGTACATGTAAATGTGACCTAATTTGAAAACAGGGGCCTATGGATGTAGTGACGTTAAGACATGGTCATTAAGGTGGGTTCTAATCCAGTATGACTAGAGTCCTTATAAAAAGGGAAGCTTGGCCGGGCGTGGTGGCGCACGCTTGTAATCCCAGTACTTTGGGAGGCGGAGACTGGAGGATCCGGGTTCGCAGCCAGCCTCAGCTCTCTCTCTCTCTCTCTCTCTCTCCCTGTCTCTCTCTCTCTCTCTACTTAGTGAGGCCCTCCGCAACTTCGTGAGACCTGGTTTCAAAATAAAGTATAAAAAAATAGGGCCGGGGGCGTAGCGCGGAGGTAGAACGCCCCTGGGTTCAATCCCCGGTACCGCAAAAAAAAAAGGGGGGAAGCTTGGGCACAGAGGCAGACATGCATAGGAGAGAACACTGTGTGAAGACGAAGGTGAAGATTGAGATGATGCTTTTACAGCCAAGAAAAGCCAGAGATCTCCAGCAAAATGCCAGAAGCTCAGAGAGAGGTTAGAACAGACCTCCCAGCCCTCAGAACCAACTGTCTTGACACCTTGGCCTTGAACTTCCAGCCTCAGATTGTGAGACAATACTTTTCTCATTTTTGTTTGTTGGTTTTGGTACTGGAGATTGAACTCAGAGGTGTTCTACCTCTGAGCTACATCCCCATCTCTATTTTATTCTTTTATTTTGAAACAGGGTCTCACTGAGTTGCGGAGGGCCTTACAAAGTTGCTGACGCTGGCCGTGAACCTGCGATCCTCCTGTCTCAGTCTCTGAAGTACTGGGATTACAAGCATGCACCACCACATCAGGCTACTTTTCTGTTATTTGAGCAATTCAGTTTGTGTTCTGTAGCCCTCGAAAAGGAACACACTTGCCTTACACCAAGATTTATAGACAAAGATCTTTAATTAAATGGCTTCTGTCTCTATTTACAGTTAAAAGGAAAATGATGTTTTTCATTTTTTTCTTTAGTCCAAAGATACAAATGCGTGGGTCATTATATACAGAATTTTTAAAGAAAATATATTAATGTTAAAGTATTTAAAGCCATTTTTACATATTATCCCTTAAGTACTAGGCAAAAATGTATGCTGGAGATAGTATAAAACAGAATATTTAAAAGAGATGTGTGCAAGACATAATCATTTATTGTACAGGTTAATAAGTTGGAAATATAGATATATTTACATAGAAAAATAGAAGTTGGTCAATACCCAAATGTGATATCATCTATGCCATTTTGCTCTGAACATCAAAGAAATTGATTGGATATGAGAAGTTTATATCAACCAGTTTGAGTGCCTTGGAGAAAGCTTACTGATGAGCACAAGGCAATAAATACCATATGATCTCACCGACATGTGGAATTTAAAAGAAAACAAACTCACCTCTATGTGGAATCTAAACAAACTCATAGAAGTGGAGAGTAGAATGGTGGTTACAAGAGGCTGGGGAGGAGAGAGTAGTTGGGTTAGGTAAAGGATACAAAATCTCAGTTAGACAGGAGGAATACGTTCAAAAGATCTATTGTACAACATGATGACTATAGTTAATAGCAATATATTGCATACTTGAAAATCATTAAGGGAGACTCTAAGTGTTCTCACCACACAGAAAAAATCAAGTATGTGAGGTAACGCATATATTAATTAGCAGATTTAGCCACCGCTCCAACATAGACATATTTCAAAACATTATGTTGTATATGATAGATATATACAATTTTGTCAATTAAAATTTTAAACGAAGTGATACTTAAAAAATTAAAAGCATAGAATAAGAAAAAGGAAGAAAGAAACTTACTTGGCAGCTCTAGCGTTCCTGAGCAAATGTGAAGAGCAGGGCCGAAGTGCTTGGAGGCTAAGTTCTCCCCTTCTGTGTTGCAAACGGCACTCCGATTTTAATGATTTATTTTAATGTAGTGGGTTCCTACATATGATTTCATGTGAAAACAGGAGCAGGCTGCTTTTAAAAAAAATTGATACTATTCCTTTGTGTTTCCTGGCATGATCTTAACTACAGTGCAATGGGCAATAGACAAATAGCAGATAGATAAATCAATCCAAAGATAAGTTTTTTGAAATCAATGATTTCACAGTATCCCTCGAAATCACTGGATGAATGTCCAAGCATTTCTAAATTCACACCTAGGAATCATAACTTGCTTTTCTGAACTCAAACCATTTGAAAGAATGAAATGAAATTAGTTTGCTGGTACATTTCTTCTCTGATTTGAAAAATGCCAGAAACCCCCTGCTCTGAGAACCCTCTGCTCATTCTTTTTTTTTTTTTTTTTT
>PVJS01005266.1:0-64927 GCA_004027185.1 Glis glis
ACCGGAGGATCCGAGTTTGCGGCCAGCCTCAGCTCTCTCTCTCTCTTTCTGTCTCTCTCTCTCTTTACTTAGGGAGGCCCTCCGCAACCTCTTGAGACCCGGTTTCAAAATAAAGTATAAAAAAATAGGGCCAGGGGTGTAGCACAGAGGTAGAACGCCCCTGGGTTCAATCCCCGGTACCGCAAAAAAAAAAAAAAAAAAAAAGAAAATAACTTCTAAGTGGAGAAAACTTCGCATGAGGGTAAGCACAGAGGGGAGAATGAGATAGTGAAGAGAGGGAAGTGGCCCCAGTGGCTGGGGGAGTTGGGGGCCACAGATGGGACCACCATGGGCAGGAGGAGCCAGGCTTCTCTGTGAATGCAGGTAGGAGGGTGTGAGGGAGGAGGTAGAGGGCATGTGTTTGTTGAGATGGAGAAATGTGATGTGGACTTTTGCTTCAGACAACTAACTTTCTCACTGAGCAGCCTGATTCCATGTTATCAGATGCAAGCCTTGGTCAGCAGAATGGATTGCCGGCTAGAAAGAGGGAGGAATATTTGCAGCAGTCTCTCTGGCGAAATCCATCAAATGGGACTTAACTATTCACCTGGTTGTATTGTGGATGTCTACGGCTGCTTATTTATTTATTTTGGATTTTTTAAGAAATAGCCATTCCTCTTATCCTGTTGGTTCATGTCTTGTTCTTGTAGAAAAATGCTGGCGATATTAAAAGGAAATTTGTATTTGCACTTTTGTTCATTGCTCACATCCTCTTCCTGTCAACTTTATGAGTGTGAAGTGCCATTAATCATTACGGTGTCATAAAACACATTTTACAATAATGTTATTCCCCCTCCCCAGGTTTACTTCTACCATTCTAAGAGATATTTATGTTGGAAATAGCTTTCATTTTGAGCCTTTCATCTTGAACTCCATAGTTATTCCTGGGACTACTGCCCCTTAGTTGATAATTGGTTTCGGATGCCTGTTACAGGCTTGTAATCTCCCGAGGGAGCTCTGTAAAGGGATGGGTTAGCCCACTAAAAAGACCCTTAGTTTTTGAACAGAAATCAACGTAGGGCCTTTCGTAGAACTATGCGTCCAATGTTCGGGATGTTCAGAAACCCAGCTAGGGTCATAATAAGGTAGAAAGGAGCTCTTTGCCCCTGGGAGACTCTCAGAAGCAGACAGCTGCTGCAGGATCTTTGGAATGGAGTCCCGGGTTTTGGCAAATCCAGTAGGCTCCTATGGTTCCTATGCGGGGTATGAAGATGAGGCCAGCCAGAGGGATGGACGGATTGAAGCCTAAAGAATGAATGTAGACCTGAAAAGAAGAATCCAAGAGTTATGGGTCCCTAAAGAGTGTTTGGCTTGGAGGTACCTAGAAAAAGTGGGGAAGGTGTGTGATGAGGGCTGAATACAAGAGTCGGTGCTCGAGGATCAGCTGCTGTGTTTCTCCTTTGGTACACAGTCGGCATTTAAGGCGTCTGAAGGGTAGAGTGCTCTTTTTCATTTCAGCTCTATACCCAGGCGGATGAGGAACAGTTGTTTTCAGAACATGTGACCTTTACTAAAAGCTGAAACAATTTCAGTTGGTGTAATATGGCCATTTTTTTGAAGGGGTAGTAGGGGTAGTATTGTTTTTTTAATTCTTTTATTGCTGTCCTTTGTATTCTGACTTTTGTGTCCATCCAGTGAAAATGTATTAAGATGGAGGCAATGGTCTTTCTTTTAGAAGTGTGTGTGTGTGTGTGTGTGTGTGTGTGTGTGTGTGTGTGTGTCTGAAGAGTGAGTACTGGGCATTTTATTTGTCTGAAGTGGGAGATGCTGGTTCTGCACCAGAACATTAGTGCTGAGTCACTCTTTGTAAAGCATGGTGCTTTGCTTGACTTTTTTTTTTTAACTTAATACTTTTGAAAGATGGAAAAGTAACAGCTTTATTAATAGGAAAATAAGTGACTAGTCACTTTCACTTAGGGGGCTCTTGGCTCCAGATAACCAAAGGGTCAGTATTAAGTGACTTAAGCATTAAAGGAGCTGATTATCCCATACAGCAGGATGACATACACAGTCTGTGAGATGGCTCCCAGTGACCCTTGGTTCTTGGCATTCAATGCCTTTCAGTATGGGCTGGATTTTGTGACTCTTATAAACCAGTGGTTTTCACCTAGGGATGATTTGCCCCCTTGGGACATTTGACAATGTCTGGGGCATTTTGGGGGGGGTCACAACTGGGGGTTGAGGGGTAACAGTGGCATCTAGTGGATGGAGGTCAGGGATCTGGCTAAATATTCCCTACAGTGCCCAGGATGCTCCTGCCAACCTGAAGTGTCAACGGTACCAAGATTGAGAATCCCTGTGGTAACAGATTGAAATACAGCAGGAGATAATAGGATGTCACTTCTGAGATTAGGTCAGAGAGACTGCATCTTCCATCTTGGGTATTCTTGCTCCCCCTCCCTCCATTGCTGACTCTGGGGAAAGCCAGCCGCCATGACGGAAGGCAGTCTGTGGAGTGGCCTGTGTGAGCAAGTCTGGAAGTGGATCTTCTGTCCAGCAGCCCAGGAGTGAGCCTAGAGATGACTGTGGCCATGATGGAGAGCCTGAGCCAGAATCCCTCACCTGTGCCACTCTCAGATTCCCGATCCACCAAAGCTGTGAGGGGATGTGTATTATTTTAAGCTGCTAAATTCAGGGTTGACATGTTATGCAGCAATAGGTAACTAGCTCACAAGGAGTCTGGAGGCCAGGTAGTTCCAGAATTGGATCAGAGATTCAGTGATGTCACCCAGCCCCAGGTTCTCTCTGGGCCTTGAGTCTGCCATCTTCTTATGATCCTTCAGCTTGCCTCCTGTGATCATAAGATAACTGTTTGTAGGCATCAGGCGCTCAGAGCCACAGGCAGGAAAACAAATTTCTCCTTCTTAGGCATTTCTTTTTATTAGGGATGGAATGTTTTCTCTGGAGCCACCTATGGGACTTTACTTCAGATCCTTTTGGTCATGATTAAGATGTATATGGATGTCTTACTTGTAAGACAGGCTGGGAAAGTATTAGGCACTTTCAGTCTCTATCATGAGAAGTGGTCTCTATTAGCAAGAAAGAAGAGCAAGGCTGATGAAGCGAGCATTCCATGCTTCCTCTGTGCATAGAAGCTGGATGCAGTGTTGGGCACCTTTCCCTTGGTGGCAATAGCTGTATCTTGAGTCTAAGACTCTATTAGGTCTCTGGGCTCTGACTGCTTTGGGCAATTGTATGTATCATTCACCACTTGTTTTCTATAGCAGATATTTTCCCACCGAGACATTTGTGCATGCAGGGAATTGGGAAAGGAGGGGAAGAAAGCCTGGATCAGCTCAGGTACGTGGCTCCTGGCTGCTGGTTCATCTCGGGGGAGTCTTGCTGTAATCGAGAACCTTGCTGAAGGTTTGGGCAGTGTGGCTGAAGAGGGGTGACCTGGGGTTTAATAGTTTTGCTTTTCCTTAAGCTTTGGGGGAACTCCTGCTGCTTCTGACTATAACCATGGCCTCCTAGAGGAGAAATTATGGAGAGAAACAAAATCACGGATTTTATCCTCCTGGCTGCATTGGAAGTGGTAGGAAGACAAAGAATACAGATGAGGGAGAGAAGTTTGCAAACCCAATGACCTGCAAAGTAACAGTTGAGCACAAACCCTGGCTTACAAATAACGACCCAGGGAGGGACCTGAGTTGCCACAGTAGGTAGTTCAATGGAGACAAGTGAGCGTGCAAGAGTGAGATCATGGGATTAGGGATAAAGGTGTTCGGATCTCAGCTCTGCCCCTCATGATCTGTGTGATCTCGGGCAGGTCATTAACTTCCCCAAGGTTTAATTTCATAATCTGTAGTACATGAAAACATTCGTCAGAATAAGCAGACAAGAGTGACTTGATTTTTCATGGAAGAGAGAATCTCGAAGTGTGGCTCTTGTTTCCCTTCCTCGAGTCTCTTTTCTAGAACCCTCTATCACCCTCTTATTCTGCATTCTTCCCTGAGGATGCTCATTTACTTGGGTGTCTTGCCACATGGAAAGGGCTCCAAGGAATATGGGCGCTACTAGAGGCAAACATTTAATTTCTTTATTGTCTCAGGCATGTTTGCATTTTGAAAGAGGAAGGCTGGATGGATAGAAGTGAAATGTAAAGACATAAATCATGACTAGGAAAGACATCAGTGGGGAAATTTTGGGGGGAATACTGTGTCCTTCTGTGGCATCTTAAATCCCCCAGTTTTAGGCAACAGGCTCATCCTCCTCTGCCCAAGACTGATTTTTACAAATGCAAAATCTCTGTTAGAAAGAAAGGGCTGTGTACAGCACTAGCTCTCCTTGCCTCATTCAATGATTTGTTAGTTTCTCCTTTCCTTTCTAAGGGGTGGAAATATTCTGTCACATCTCATATCTTCCTTCAGGACAGGGACAGATTTGGAGGGCTTGTTTATTCTTTATAAAGGGTCAGAGGAGAGAGACCAGAGCTGTCCCTAAGTTTGTAGCATTCTTGGAAACCCCTTTCCCACTGGCATTCTGTAGAGCTTGGGAAACAGGCTTCCCTCCATTCCATCATTGCTTTGGGCCGCCCCGTGAGGCCCTTTCCCCTTCAAAAGGTCCATTTTAAATGGATTTCCAAGGCTGGCTAAGGATCCCAGGAAGACATGAATGAGGTGGCTAAGGACTTGGGCTCTGTAGTTCCACTGTGTGGTTCAGATTCCCAGGTATCCAGTCAGCAGTCACCACCTTGAACACATATATCATACTTTACCTCCCAAAGCCTGATTTCTTCATCTATAGAACTGAATTAATGATAACAATTATCGGCCGTGCTTATCTGAGCACTTACAGCCTGCTGAGGCCTGTTCTCATATGCATGGACTCATTTGACCCTTAGACCATCTTAAGAGCTGGGTGTCATTATCCCCTTCTCTGCGTGCTGAGGTAGAGAAGATCCAGTGACTTGTCCAAAGTCACAAGCTAGTCATTGGATGGACCAGGATTTCAACCTAGGTAGAATGGCTCCAGCCCCTGCTTCTAACTGCGCCCAGTCCTAATTTCATAGGATTTTTTTGAGGACTCATTGAGGCGACACAGGCAAAATGATACAGTGGCCACTTGGAGTTATCATTATTATTATTTTCTATTTATTGGGCTACTTGCTGAAGAAAATCCAATACTCCCTTTTTTTACTTTTTTTGCGGTACTAGGAATGGAACCCAGGGGCCCTCTACCACTGAGCTATACCCCCAGGCCTTTTTATTTTTTATTTTGAGACAGGAACTTGCTTAGTTGCCCAGGCTGGCCTTGAACCTGTGATCCTCTTGCCTTGGCCTCCTGAGTACTGAGATTACTGGTGGGCACCATCGCTTCTGACTCGAAGTGTGTTCTTAAGCATTGATCAGATTAAGGAGTCATCTTTTCTTGACCCTTAGAAGTTTCCAGGAAAACAAATTTATTTATTTATTTATTTATTTATTTATATATTTATTTATTTATTGCAGTACCGGGGATTGAACGCAGGGGCGTTCTACCTCCGCGCTACACCCCCGGCCCTATTTTTTATACTTTATTTTTAAACTGGGTCTCACGAGGTTGCGGAGGACCTCACTAAGGAGAGAGAGAGAGAGAGAGAGAGAGAGGGAGAGGGAGAGGGAGAGGGAGAGGGAGAGGGAGAGGGAGAGGGAGAGAGAGAGAGAGAGAGAGAGAGAAAGAGAGATCTGAGGCTGGCCAGGAACCGGATCCTCCCGGTCTCCGCCTCCCAAAGTACTGGGATTACCAGTATGCACCACCATGCACGACAGGAAAACAAATTTAAATGCAGCCCTTTTTCTTCTTTTGCTCCCTCTTTGAAGTTCAAATGCTACCAATGAAAAGGAAAACCCTAATGTGTTAAAAGACTAGGGCAGGTTGTTTGACCCCCATTTGAAATATGAGACAGGGGAAGCAGCTATAGAACCTTGGCTAGTGGTACAGAGAGGACTGTCACCCAGATAACCCTGGCCAGGCCCCAGTGTGAGGCTGCTATGTATGTGGTAGAAGGGTAACTGACAGTAAACCTCCATGGTTACAAACTACCAGGTCTGATGTGAGATGCTAATTTTTCTGGATCCCCTACCATCACCATGTCTTTGTCAATGTATAACGAGCATTGCAGGAGGGTGGCTCGTGGTCAGCCATATGTCTTTGCCTAAAAACTGTTACAAAGGAGAAGTGAAGGCCAGCGCCCGAGCTGGTTTGTAAGGACCAGAGGAAGTAACAGCCGTATTATTGAAGTTGACCTTCTGCTTAAACCTGGAGCTGTTTCATCAATCACCTATGTTGGGTCTCCTGAAGGTCAGTCAAATGATTCCGTTAATCGCCCGCTCATTCTCCGGCTCTCGCTTCAGGAGTAATAAATTTTTAAAACTTTTTAAAAAATGAAAAGTTGGGTGACAGGTGTGTATGGAAGAAAAATAATCAGAGAGAAGAGCAGTCATTTAGGAGCAAGCGGTCAGAGCAAGTGGTGGAAAAAGGGAGAAGTTTCTGGTTGCCGAGGAAGACCTTAAAGAACTGAGCCTGGATGGGGTGGGGGTCCTTGACACAGCCCAGGTGTGTTGCCAATGTCACTCGATTCTGGATTTCTTGGTGCAGAGTGTTTCTGATACTGAGTAAGAATGTGCAGAATCACACGTGACAGAATTAACCACATGGACAATGTCCTCATCAGGGACGAGCTCTGGTGGACAGGTTCCTGTGAAATCACCAGGGTGCTTGGCCATTCTCACTGGCCAGCTAAAACATCAGCCTCTTGCTTGTTGGGGAAACAAAACCAAGGAATGCTGACCCATAAAGACCTATTTCTGCCAGGCACGGTGGTGCATACCTGTAATCCCAGTACTTGGGAGGCTGAGACAGGAAGATTGCAGGTTTGAGGCTAGCGTCAGCAATGAGTGAGACTCTCATCAACCTAGTGAGCCTCTGTTTCAAAATAAAAATAAAATAAGGCTGGGTGTGTAGCTTGGAGGTAGAATGCCCCTGGGTTCAATCCCCAGTAAAACACACACACACACACACACACACACACACACACACACGACCTATTTCTGCATTACTGTAAACACGTCTTTGTTTGCAGAAATAGAGATACTGTTATTGACAAGATGGGGAAATAGAGTTACTGACTAAAAGCACAGGGTGGGAGATTGCTTGATCATGTGGTTTCTAATACCACAGGATCTTTCAGAATCGCGCGGGCCTTCATTTCAGAATGACCCAAGTCCAGTACCAGTTAGCTGTGTGACTCTGGGCATTATTTAACCTTTCTGAGTCTCAGGTTCATAACTCACAGATAGGAATAGTCATATTTGCCCCATTGGGTAATTCTGACATAGGAGCCTTCATCCTTTTAAAAAGGTATTTATTGAGGCAATAAACATCTTAAAATAGCATGCAGATCAAAAGCATAGATTCTGGAACCAAAATATCTGTGTCTGAATTCTGCTCTCATCGCTTACTTGGACAAGCCACGGAAGCCCTCTGAGCATCAGTTTTTGCATCTATAAAAATCCAAGGATAATAAGAACATCTACTTTAGAGAATTGTTTTGAGGATTTAATGAGTGTCTATGTGTAAAGCGGCAGGAACCGTGCCTGGCACCTAGTTAGTGCCTTGCATTACCCACCATTTTATGCTAACACAAAGACAAACTAAAGGACATAAACAACAGAGGCCAGATTGTCGCCTTTCCTGGAACTCCTGGCTTGCCGGGGGCAGACCATGCACACAGAGCGCCATTGCACGGGGCCTGGGGTATAGCGAGGGTTCAATAAATGGAAGCTGTAAGTGTTGTTGTTGTGACTGGATTTACGAGACTTGAGTCCGTGGAAGCCTGAATCTGAAAAGCAGAGGTGAGCTGTACATCATGTGCGGTCCTCACGTCCTACCTGGACCTCCTTCTCATTCCTCATCTTGCATACGGGATGGATGTGTCCTTTGAGATAGGCAGGGAAATAGAGGTGGCTGCTTGACAGCTCACTCATAAAGTGTATTTTTACCCACGGTGAGAAATGTCGGGCTCTCCAGCTTGGGTTAGTTGATTCAGTTGCACATTACCTGTACCCCAGAGGACGTGGACTGCAGCATGCCAGAGTCTCTAGAGTGATGGGCTCCATAAGTCTTCATAGGAAGTCGCTGTTGGGAAACATGTCCCAGAGGGCCAGAGGGCCAGGAGCAACAAAAGGCCCATCCAGCGATGCCTACACACCTGGATACGTGCCTGCAAGGCTGAGGTCAAGCGAGATGGAACGTGCCTTCTCTTTAGCATTCATTGCATGATTAGAGATTAGTGCATTGAAAAGATGGATTCCAAAATCTCCAATTTCTACAAAAACATGTACTGTAGAAATAATATGGCGGTGTGTTGTCTTCCCAACCAACATTTTTTACTCATTAATGGGGAGATGAGTTTTTTCTTCCCTCTCTCCTTCCTTCCCTCCCTCTCTTCTTTGCTTTCTCCCTACTTTTCCTCCCCAACTCTCTCCCTCCATCTCCCCTCCTCCTCCTCCCCTCCTCCTCCTCCTCCTCTTCCTTATTCTCTCTCTCTTTCTCTTTGTCTCTGGCAAAAGAGCATCCGAGATCCAAGTCACAGCAGAGACACACCGGAGCCAGGATGCGCCTCTGAAGCAGGTCACAGCATATTTCTGAGAACAAAAGCTGTGATCCCCTGCCCTTTCTGCTTCCTGGGAAGTTGGTTTCTTTATTTGGCATTTGTTTAGCATTTATTTACAAAGTTTAGGCAGCAGCTGCGACTTCAGCAGGTACACAGAGAGGAGAGCTAGCAGGCTGCCAAATTCTGCGAGTACAAATCAAACGCGATGCCATGTTTCGTGAGTTCTCGGCATTATGTGAAATTAAACTTTGGACCTTCGAGTTGCTCTGTGAGGAGAGATGTGTCCACTGATCTCTGTGAGCCAGTGGTCAGCATTAAAGATGAGATGCGTGTCTGGCTGGGAGGCCTCCAGGTAGGCCTATTTGAAAAGGGGTGGGATGTGTGGGGCATCTTTGAGGGAAGCGCGGATGGCTAGATACTGGCTTTCTGGTTGAGTTGGGCTGGGCCTCTCTAATAATAGCTCTCAGAGGGAAAGGCCAATTCACTCTCCTGCTGTTTTTGAGAATGCTTAAATTCCTTTTTCTCAGTGGCCCAGTTATATACCTTAAGCATATGGGAACTCCAGCAAGTATCTGCCCCAAATCGTACATCCTGAGCACGTTTCTAACAATGTGCCCTTTTGATGGGGGCAGAGAGAAGGAGAAGGGGGGTGGCAGAGACTGCCCATCCAGGGCCACTCACCCCTGCAGGGGGCTGCGGGGAGCTGTATGCCGGAGGGTGCCATGTGTGTCACTGGGGCTCTGTCACCATCTGTAGCAGGGCTGGGGAGTGAGGAGACCATGTGTGAATCAACGCGGGAGAGTCTGCCTGGTTCTGGCAGGTGAATTCTTTGTTTGTTTGATTTTACTTTTTTTGGTTTAGAGAGCTAGACACAATGATAACAAATATTTGGCCTAACTCTGCAGGCTTCAGGATGGAAAGATTTTTTTCTCTCCCCCCATTACTTCTTTCTTGATCATCTTGAACATGCCCATGCTCTTTTTCTCCAGCTCCAAAATTCCCTCCCTGTGACCCAAAAATGGAATTGTTACAAGGACCACTCAAGATTCACATTCTTAGTCAGGTATGGTGGCATGTGCCTATAATCCCAGCACTTGGGAAGCTGAGACAGGAGGATCGCAGATTCAGGGCCAGCCTCAGCAACCTAGTGAGGCCCTCAACAATTTAGTGAGACCCTATTTCAAAAGAAAAAAAATAGGGCTGGAGGTGTAGCTCAGAGTTAGAATGCCCCTAGGTTCAGTCCCCAGTAGTGAAAAAAAAAATCCCTTCTCCTTCCTCCCTCCCTCCTTCCCTTCCTCCTTCCCTCCCTCCCTCCCTCCCTCCCTTCCTCCCTTCCTTTCTTCCTTCCTTAGTCTGCACCACATATTTAGGGAAAAATTTGGACCAAACCAGACTAAACCAGATCAAACAAAATTAAACCAAACCAGACCAAACCAAACCAGGCCAAACCAGACCAAACTAAATCAAACCAGACCAGACCAAACCAAGAGACTATTGGCTGACATAGCACAAAGACCATTTTACTGTTTGAGCAGGTTGGAGGAGAGCGGTGGAGTTTGGGTTTTGCCACTTTGGGCAGGTCACGGAAATATGGAGTTGGAAGGCTGAAAAGGTTAGACGGGACCACATGTGGCAAGTTTTGCTGGCTGTGGGAACGAGAATGCTATCGCCAACATTTCCCTGCCTCCTGAGCTTTTCTTCTTGTTCTCGAAACAGTTTCTATTTGTCATTTTCGCTGGGGAGAGATGTATCTGGGACTCACCTGCTTGGGCTCAGCGGCTGACTTTCTGGCAATGAGGAGGGTCTTGGGGTGATATGGTGCCTTTCTGTGGTGGAAGCCAAGGTGCAGTGGTGTGGTTTGACCACTATGTGTGAGCTTTTTCCTAGCAGAGGGTGGTAAAATCATGAGTGAGGCTTTGTCCCTTCTCTTACAAATCTCACAGTATAGGAATTTATTAGTTTTTTGAGTCAAGGGAGAAATTCAGAGAATGTGTTCAGGAGCTATGAGAACAAAGGGGAGGAGCTAGAGTAGAAGATAAAAGAATAGAACATACACACTTCTTTAAGGGTCATGAGCACTGAGCTGGTGCACAGTATTTGAATTTTTGCAAAAACTTATTATTTGCCCATCATGTACTTGTTTTTGTGCACAGCCTCAAGTGTTGGAACCATAACCTTTTTAATGAGAAGTCAGGCCTGGACAAATCCCCAGTGCCTCAGACAAAACCCGACCCATAACTCGTGCTCAATAAAACGTCAGTTGAATGAATCTTATTAGCCATCGTTTGGGCTTGTGGAATGTATAGATTTTTTTCTTTGGGGTTGCTAATCATTTTCTCTTTTTTTTTATTCAAAAGGATTTTAAAGGCAGAGATGTCCTGCTTATAATAGCTATTATCTTGAGCTTCAAATATGTACTTGGTATATTATGGTATATCTAATTTAATCTCACAGTAGCTCACAAGGTAATTGATTGTCATCCTTTTAAAGATTACAGAACTGAAGCCCAGAGAGGGTAAGTTACTGTTTGTTGACAGGTAGCTAGCGAGTGGCAAGGGTTGTGTTTGCATTCCTGGCCATCTGACCCTCAAGCTGGTACTCTGTCCCCATCTACCTGCTATCTCACATTAATGTTCATAGTTGATTGGAAAGTCAGTCTTTTAAACAAGGGAATAAACGAAATGAGAGAATTTTAATTCCCATCAGATTTCATCTCCCTTAGAGAGATTTATGTCTCTGGATTGTATTTCATGGAACCTTTTTATGAGTTGCTAGATTTATAGGTAATAATCAATAGAGTGCTGAGCTGGGTTTCTATTGCATATGCATACCTTTCACAAAGAGCAGGTAAAACGGTTCAGGGCAGACAGTCTTCTTCATTTCCAGGCATCCTAGCTGAGTGACGCTGTTGGAGAGGTCAGAGGAGAGAGACAGAATCTACCCTAGGAAGGGTGCTGGGGATACAGTAGGGGTTCAGCTCTATATTTGGAGAAGGCAATTGTCAGAGGAGGCCCATCTGTCAGGAGAGAGCACGGCTCCCTCAACAAAGTCTCCATGTGCATATTTTTTAACATAGATACCCCATGAAGGATCCCTTGTTTCGAGCTGAGACCTCCTAAAATACACGAGGAACCTGGATGGGGATTCCTTTTGTGATCAGACTGCACTCAGTGTTCTTTGTTGATGATGTGGAGATGCCTGACACATGTCACGTGTGCATTTTGTTCAGAAGTTCCATGAACAATCATGAGTGTTTGCATGTGCAGGACAGAGTCCACTCCTGTGTCTTTGGTACCTTCCTTTATAAACCTTTTTCTTACCTCTTGGAGTTGCCCTATTTAATTTCTGCAGGGCTTCAGTATCAACGGCTAAGAGGACTTAAGCTATTTCTTCTCCCAGGTATATTTGAGTTTAATTTCATTACCCGTGGAGACTAGAAAACCTTTAGCAGGCAAAAGAATGAATTGCTAATTATGGGATTCCAGACTTTTGAAAAAGTAGTGTTATAATAATTTCAGGGGCAAAGGGCTCTTCCCAGATGCCTTTCAAATATGATCACAGAGGTCACTAGTTACTAAACCTGGAAGTGTATCAGAATAACCCAGGGAGCTTATTAAAAACACAGGAGGTAACTGGGCATGGGGGCCACACTTCTGTAATCCCAACAACCTGGGAGGCTGAGGCAGGAGGATTGCAAGTTTGAGGACAGCCTTGGCAATTTAGCAGGACTCTTTCTTAAAACAATTTAAAAGGTGCTGGGGGTGTAGTTCAGTGGTAGAGTGCCCCTGCGTTCAATCCCCAGTACTTGGGGCTGGGAGGAGATGGAAAGAGAGGGAGAGAGAGAGAGAGAGAGAGAGAGGGAGAGGGAGAGGGAGAGGGAGAGAGATCACAATCCAGACAGGACTCAAGGACCTCAAGGTCTGAGACCCCATGACATAGGCAGCTGCTGCTTTTTCTGCCTGTTTGTGAGGAATGGAAGTCACAGTATAAATGCAGCCATATGCATGTTTGTGTGAGTGTGTTCCTAGGTGCACACACACATCGGCCCTGGAGCTCTGAGTCCACAGTCCCTCTTCTGGCAATGTGACGTGGGACTGCTTTTTAAGCAACAAACATGGCTTCTGTCTCAAGAGAAAGCAAACAGTAGGCACCTCCCTTATTTGCCGAGGGACTCAGCTGCCTGCCCTTTCTTAGAGTCTTGGGAACCCTGGTCCAAATGTACTGTTGAGTCACTAAACGTCTATAGCATCCTCCCACGCCCTCCCGATGGCTAGGCATGTGCAGTGATAGGGTGTGCGTATCATTTCCCAGTCGTCTTATCTTTATGCTTTCTGTAGCTTTGCTCCTTCAAATGTTATGTTATCCTTCCTTCCTTTGCCTCTACCCTTCCTCCCTTCCTTCCTTTTATCTTAAGGGAAAGAAATCAGCATAACACTCAGTATTCCGAGAAGCAGTACTGTAGTTCTTCCCATTAGCCTATATGTATTATATATATGCACATCGCTGGTGCAGTTGGATTGGCAGTGCATGCGTATAAATGCTTCCATAAAGCTCAGCTCTTGCATCCAGGATAGGGATGGAGTTGTTAAAGACAGCTGATGAGGTGGCATCTGTTGGCCAACAGCTTTATGCTGCAGTAGCTCTAAGCAGATAACATTAATAGGAATCACATTTTAAAGTTGTAAATTTGATGTAAAATACTAAATTTGACAATAATTGTGTTATAGAGCAAAAATTCTGTTTATTAAAAGGGCTCCCGCCTCTTCTTGATGTGAGGGGCTCTGAAATGCTTGCTCATACCTGCCCCTAGCAATTATCATGCCTTCTCTAAAATTCTGTTTTATTTTTCCATTTTCATAACAACTACATTATGATGTGACATATTTTTTCCAGATATTTTGCTTGAATAAATAAATAGGATATTAAATTCAACTGGGGTATTAGATTATAAATTAGTTCTGTAATAGGCGTCATAATGTTATTTAGATTTTCAGTTTACACAGACCTTGTAGCAACTCCCCAGAGCTATGCTACAGAATTAGAAGTAGATAGAAGTTGATGTAAGAAAATTGGTTTTTGTAATATGCTGATGCCAATAGTGTTGTGCTGTGTGTAAAGGTATTTAAATAGAGCGTTCCTACTTATTTCATTGTACAGACAAAAGATTGATAATGATTCCAAATGATTGATTTGTTGGTGCTGATACTGGCCATATGTGCAGCTAAAAGATTTCTTTCCAAAATTAAAGCAGTACTTACATAGGAAGGCTAAAAATGCAGGACATAGAAAGCACATCAGCTGTCTTATAGATGGAGGTGTCTCTTTCATAGGATTGGTATAACAGGGACATAATCTCACAGCTGCTTTTGGTGACTAAGTTAGTCCTTGAAGTTATAGTTCACATGGAAGAAAATACTCCACCCAGGAACACCGCCTGTTGTTGAAATGATTAGCAAAAAGGACATAACCTTATCGAACCATTACACAAATGGAAAACATGCATATTTAATAAAAAGTGTAGATTTGCTAGATGCATGCTAAAAGCAACTTGCAATGAGAGCAACTGGGTAGCAAATGGAACTTTTCTTTATAGCAGGTCCCTCTATCACTGCAGACCATGGGTCAGCCAACTATAGTGGGTAAGGCAGATCGGCCTGCCACTTATTTTTGCATATCTTATTAGCTAAGGATGGTTTTTTGCATTTTTAAATTGTTGGATAAAAATTAAAGGAAGAATAATGTACCAGGACATGCCAACATGATAGGAAATTGAATTTCACTGTAGATAAATAAAATTTTATTGGAACACAGCTATACTCGTTTTCTTACCTGTCATCTTAAGGCTGCTTCTACACCACACAGGGAGAGTTGAGTGATTACAATAGTGACCAAGCAGCCTTAAAAGTATAAAACAGTCACTCTCTGGCCCTCCATAGGAAATGTTGGCTGGCTTCTCCTTTTTTTCTTTTTTTTTTTTTTGCGGTACCGGGGATTGAACCCAGGGGCGTTCTACCTCCGTGCTACACCCCCGGCCCTATTTTTTTTTATACTTTATTTTGAAACCGGGTCTCACGAAGTTACGGAGGGCCTCACTAGGTAGAGAGAGAGAGAGAGAGAGAGAGAGAGAGAGAGCTGAGTCTGGCCGCGAACCCGGATCCTCCGGTCTCTGCCTCCCAAAGTACTGGGATTACAAGCGTGCGCCACCACGCCCGGCAGCTGGCCTCTTCTTTAAAGCACAACTAGGGTGGGCTGCTGTGTGAGGCCACATTGGGAGGCCCTAGGCTGGGATTGGGTAGGGAGTGTATCCTCTGCTTGGGACTTCTGCTGACTAGGGAACAAAATGAATTAACAAATGAAAAGAATTGTTCCTATGGGTTTGGTTAAAAAATACGCCAAATAGGAAATCATTCCAACTAACTCCTATAGCATGACTCCAAATATTCTACCGGGGAAAACTGCTTCCAAGTTTTATGGAACTTTTATCTGAATACCAGAAGGTTGGTGCCTGGTGGGACTTAAGAAAAATGTCCCAACAGGGCCAATTGTATTTCAGAGCCTCATCAACTAGGTAGCACCAATGGACGCAGCCTTGGGCTACAGAGGGGAGCCCTGGGCCGGCTGACTTTGATTCCAACCACTTTGACACTTTGGAAAAATCTTCTTTCTCGGGTCCCAGTCCCTTCCCCTGTGAATTAAAGTAGCTGATCTCAATGACCTCAGAGGTGACACAGTATCTCTGGTTTATGGGACCTATCAGTAGCATAAGATGGTCCTAGTCTCAGGAAAGAGAGCCGTTTCTTTCTGGCATCTTCGTGGCTTCCTCTTGCCTCTAAAATGCTGCATTTCATTAAGGGTTCACAAGTCTTGACATGTTTGTAAAGAAAGACACGGTGGGAATTCATATGCCTCTCCTTATAACAAACATGTTGTGAATAACCTATATTTGGAATACAATTTGTCATAGGGACGCGGGCAGAGTTTTAAATTCGAGCAGCTTCTGAAGCACGCTTTACTCCCCACCGGCAGCTCCCAGGGCTCTTCCACTTTGCACTTTGAAGGGAGTCTTTATTGGAGAAGCCGCTCTCCATTTCTGAAGAATGGGAACATTTGCATTAAACGACGCAAGAGATGCCATTGTAATTTCATGAGAATTACCCTTTCCAATGAATGTTAGATTAAGAACCAAGTAAAATCCCTTGAAAGTGCCTGGAAGATAAATCAGAGCTGAGCTGCAGTTAGGTAGAACTAAATTTTATCCCTTCCCTTTAAAATGGTTTTTAATTGATTTGGCATACTTTTTAAGTTAATAATGAATACTCTACCTGGGTCTGCATGATCACTCCTGTGAATTAGATCTATTGCGCTTGAAACAGCTTTCCCTTATGGAGGACAGTGATTTTAATGAAGAGTCTTTGCTTATTGCATCGATGGAAATGTGGTTCATGGTGGTTCCAGACAGCTCTCTAATTAGCTGTCCACTCTGTTCCCCTGAATATTTTACCTGCAACGGTATGGAAATGGAGAAAGGAAAGGTGCTTTATCATGATGTTGGGAGCCCCGTTCTACTTTGCATGGAGATCTTGGAGCTGGGAGAGTCATACAAAGATGTTGCAAGGCCCAGAGATCTTTAAAAAGGGTGGGAATAGGCAATTCTGAATAAAGAAAATGGTTCTTATGTTAGAATAATAAATTTCACAAGGTGTGTGTGTGTGTGTGTGTGTGTGTGTGTGTGTGTGTAAGGACATTAAATTCCCAAATTAGGGCCTGCTGATCAGGTATGTCAAGGTATGATGTGGGTGGAGGTGGGATCTTTCTGGCTCTTGTACTCACCTGCTGGGGATGGCATTTCCCCAGTGCCTCTCCAGTGTTATCGAAGGGACACACAGTGTGTCCTGGAGGCGCATTTAAAGGCCAAGGTTGGGCTAATATGGCCGCATCAAGAAAAGATGAGCCAAAGTCAGGCGTTCCCATGATCTGAAAATACAGAGCAGAGCATAGGGCCTTCCTATGGACTCACAGTGCCGAGTGAGAGCAAAGAAATGGAGAAAATTTAGAAGGAGAGAAGAAAGGAGAAAGAACATAGTGAACTGAGAAATAAAAGGTAATATTCAGCACGTTTGTATGTTAAATAGAACATCGAGTCACTATTATTGAGACCATAATCTTCAGAGTTTAGGAAACAGATGTGAGTATTAATATAAAATAATAGTAACCACTAGTACATACGGAAGGCTTACCATGTTCCTGGTGGTAGCATAAGCATCACACACAGAAAGATCTACTTGAGTTATTATTATAACCCTCTGGGTAGGTGTTACTACATTTTCCATTTTAAAGAACAGAAAACTGAGGCATAGAAATATATGACATCTAGCCAAGGTCTATGGCTAGGAATTGACAGAAGGATGATATAAATTTTGGAAGAATGACACCAAATCTCATGCTATATTGATTCTGTAGAGGGGACTAGGTTCACTATTTAAAGATAGAGAAAAGCCAGGTGTGGTGGCACATGCCTATAATCCCAGGACCTGGGAGGCTGAAACAGAAGGATCATGGGTTCAAGACCAGCCTCAGCAATTTAGTGAGGCTCTCAGCAACTTCATGAGACCCTGTTTCAAAATATAAATAAATGAATAAAATAGGGCTGGGTGTGTAGCTCAGAGGTAGAATGCCCCTGCATTCAGTCCCCAGGACAAAACAAACCAAAACAAAGCAAATAAACAAACAAACATGGAAAAAGAATTGACCCACCCACCCTTCATTCCTTCCTTCCTCCCTCCCTCCCTTCCCCTCCCTTCTCCTTCCTTCCTTCCTTTCTTTCTTCCTTCCTTCCCTCCCTCCTTCTGGTACTGGGGATTGAACCTAGGGACACTCTGTCACTGAACCATAACCCCCAGCCCTTTTTATTTAATTAATTAATTTATTTTTTAATTTTTGAAACAGGGTCTCACTAAGTTGCTGATGGTCTTGCTAAGTTGCTGAGGCTGGCCTCAAACCTGAAATCCTCCTATCTCAGCCTCCCAAATACTGGGATTACATGTGTACACCACCATGCCTGGCAGATTTGCCCATTTCTTGAACTCAAATAATGGCAGTCAGAGCTGGGGCTGAATTGAAGAGTTGCCAGTTCCCATCATGCACTTGGAGCAATAGACTGCCGCATGCTCTCCTGCTACCAAACTGTAATTAAAATTATCATACAGGATAATGATTTCTAATACATTTCAGAACAAATCACCATCTTATATCTGACATGTTGTTAATGTTTACTACCATAATTACCAATTTGAAATATAAGGCAGCAATTTTTATTAGTGTTTGGTTATGTATAATTATGTCAAATATGAGACTGCAATTTAGATTGAACTGTATTAGCAGTGATCATACAAAATGATTATACTGTATATTTGACACCCTGGATATTTTATGTATCTATAGATTTTTCCTCTTCCAAACCATAAAAAATTACTTAAAGATGATCCAAAGGTTATTTATAATGCTTTTCGTTTAGGAATTTTAGAGTTCGAGTTCTATACTACAAATGGAGTATACTGAATGATGGTTTAACTGAAAGGGATGGAAGCTAGACCCTCTCCCGGGCACTTTGCACATCGATTTCTAATCCTCACCATAAGTATATTCTTTTCTTCATTTTTCTGACCAGATAACTGAGGCCCAGATTATCTAAAAAAATTTATCCATCTAGTGCACGGTGGAGCTGAAATTCAAGTTTATGATCTTTCTTGCAGTTTCTATCCTGAGTGGTTAAAATAAAAGACCATTTATAGTTGCCTACTACTAGAGTGTGCATTCCTATTTTGTTTCTCAGCTTTCCATTACTGTAACAAAATACTTGAGGTCACCAACTTAAAAAGAGGAAAGGGTAATTTTGGCTCACAGGTCTGTAGGTTTCAGCCTATGGTTGGTTGGCCTGTTGTTTCTGGGTCTATAATGAGGCAGTGCATCATGACAGTAATAATGGTAGAGGAAGTTGCTCACCTTGTGGCAACTGGGAAGCAAAAAGAGAGGAAGAGGAGGACATGGAGTCCTAATGTCCCCTTAATTACCTCACTTCCTTCCACTAGACCCCAGCTCCTAAAGATTCTACCAACTTCCAATATCGCCACAGGCTGGGGACTAAGCATTTAATACATGAAGCTTTTAGAAGACAGTTATCCAAACCGTAATACATATGAAATTAGTAGTGTCCTATATTTAATGAGAGAACGTATTAAAATCAGTAGTGTCCTAAATTTAATGAGATAATGTATTAAAAAATTAGTAGTGTTAGTAGTAGCCTAAATTTAATGAGATAATGTATATGCTGGTCCTTCCTTATATATTATAGTAGTTAAGGTTTTCCAGAGAGAGAGAGAAAGAGAGAGAGAGAGAGAGGAAACTGGCTTATGTGGTTTATATGATTATGAAGTCTGAGAAGTTCCCCAAATTTGCAGTCTGAAGGCCTGAGGTCCAGGTAAGTCAGAAATACAAGTTTCAACGAGGCAAAAGCAGGAGAACCAGGAGCACTGATGGTGTAAGTTCCAGTCTGAGTTTGAAGGTAGGAGACTGATGTCCCAGCTTAAAGACCATCAGGCAGAGAACAGATTCTCTAGTAGTTTTTTGTTCTATGCAGGCCTCCAATGGTTTGGACGAGACTTTGCTACACTGGGATGGACAACCTGCTTCACTCAGTGTGCTGATCCAAACATCATCCTCATCCAGAAACACCCTCAGAGTTTTCACCCAGAATACTCTTTAACCATATACCTGGGCACCCTGTAGCCCATTCAAGTTGACACATAAAATTAACCATCACATACGTTATCTCAAAAATAAGTTGCATCAAGTCTGTTTTAGAGCTAGGAAAGTACACACTCAGGAGCTTGAGAGTTCTATTTAAGTTAGCACAAGTTAACAAGGGGAGAGCTGGGACTTGAACAGAAGATTTTTGAATTAAATTCTAATTTTTACTCAGGACTGATTGTTACCAGCTTCCCTTGTGGTTACTGCCAGGAGCCTCTAAAGCTGCCCTTTATTATAACAAGGCTTGAGTTCTTTTAAGCTATTTACATTTATTATACTCATATATTCTTTGTGATATTGTCTTTTATGCGTGAGGAAATTGAAATGTGGAAAGAGTCTCACTCTACAGTGGGAGAGCCAGGACATGGAAACAGGACTTGTCTGATTCCAGAGTTCATTCTCTTACTTACTCATTTCCCCCCAGGGTAATCACTGAGTCACTTCCTCAGATAAATGACCCTCATTCCTTATCTTTCCCCATTCTCTATCCACATATATAAACATAATGTTTATTACGTTTCCCTCTCTCTCTTATTAATATGTTTCACATGTCTGGCTATCAAAATTTATTCAGATCTTAACACGTCACTGACAAAAACCCAAACATATTAACAAACAAACAAAAAACAAATATAATAACCAAAACCCAGAAAGACGATTTCCTGGTCCTAGTGAATAATAAAATTATCTAAAAATAAATATTTTAGGTTTTAAAAGCAACAAAACTATATTAGAAAGAGAAGAAACCAGGTTAGTTACACATCTTAATTCAATCACTAATATAATTGGTGAATTTTTTATTTTCTCAGTTTGTCATAAGCATTTTTAATCACAATCCTTTTAAATATGAATTTATAAATTTATAAATTTGAATTTATAAAGCAATTGATTGTTAGTGGAGCCATTGCATCCCAACAAAGTGTGAGATTTTTGTCTTTGATATTTTCAAACTGCATCTCACTTTTTGGGGGGACTGACTCACAGCTGCAGTAATATACTTTTGTATAACTGAAGAGTCTTCCCTCTGAGGTCCTATTTGGTAGCCATGGAAACACTTGCAAGAAATGTCTCCCTGCACTCACCTGTCACTTACCTCTGAAGGTGTCACTTACCTCTGAAGTCTGTGCCCAATACAAGGGCGTCCATCTACTATGAGCTTCTGATGAAGCCTTTGGTGGCCGTGGGCTTGTTCACTTGGTCAGCCATGACTGGACCAGTGAGTTGCATTTGCAAGGTGAGCACCAGGAACTATAGACAAGGCAGCATCTGACCATGTGTCGTAACTGAGTTTGCTGTCGATGCTGATGGAACTCATAGCAATTAATATTGGGTTCTGTCTGAGTCATTGGGTGCCAAACCAGATCACACTGGCAAATAACCCACCCTCCCAGCTAAAATGCACGGGAGAAAACATTTTTCTTATGATTGTGTTACTGGACTTTATAGAAGATACTCATCATGCTTGATTAAAAGATGTACATGTCAACACCCAATACATACACGTGAATGAACATGTCGAAGTTTACATTTTAATAAATTAAATTATATATGTGTATTTTTTGTTTCAAGTGCTTCCAACATCCCAGAGACGTATGAATAAGTCCTTTGAAGGTTCATCATGAAAAAGAGATTTACAAATCCTTTAACCTAATTCTACAATTGATCCCCTAAGAAAAGCTAAATATCACCGTTGTTTGTAGATTGCTAGATCACCACAAAGATAATTCTTTTATAAATACAGATGGTGCCCTTATGGAAATTACATGACAGTAAGTAGATGCCAATAGAAAAAAACGACACGCTGATTAACTAATAACATGGTGCTCAGTAGAATTATTCTTCTTTGTCTAATTTATGGCTTATTTGAACTCACAATGCTTTGTTTTCATTTTGGATTTAAATAAGTGCTCCTTTTAAAACACAAAAAATGTAAAATAATATGAATTTGATCATCTTGAGCATAAAATACTTACCATCGATTAACCATGAGTCATGCCTATAAAGCTTTGACCTGCTCACCTTCTCACCCCAAGCCACTCTCCTTGGTATGAATTGATGAAGCCGAAACCATTGTCAGAAGGCCGAAAACACAGCACTAGAACAACAGCAACAGACTCATCAATATATGAGCCAAAGAATATGTATTGGCAAATTATTGATGTAAAAATTAGCCCGCTGGATTTTGGGATTCAAAAGGAAAGGGGAAAGGGAAAAATACCTGAATTTAATGAGCACCGACTATATGTCAGGTCATAGAAGCTGCCTATGCTTTGGTTCCCTAGTGGGGCTTTTACTTTTTCTGTGGGCTGTATTCTCCTGAAATAACTATCCCTCTCCCTTTTTTAAACACCAATTGAAAAAAATGAAAAAAAAAAAGAGTGGGGAGGAATCATATCATGTGACCAGGACGTGGAGGTCATTTGCATATAGCATCACATTTTCTACTCTCACTACTCTGTTTGTTGGTGGGAGGAATGTTGAGCAATGTTGCCCAACCTCTTGGAAATAGCACGTGAATAATCCCGTAATCAGTGTAATGTATTCTGTTATGGGAGTAATCAAGTCATTCAGCTTTGAAGTAAGATCCAATTTTTAGAAAGTGGCTGATGAATGCAGTTCCAGGGATTCAGAGGAGGCTGATGTACCTGGACTATTTAGGTCTTCTGGTTGAACAGGGGGAAAAAAAATACTTGAGGAAACTGAAGTGGACCATTCTAAAAATATCTAAGTTTCAGGATATATTTTCCTAGCGGCATAGTATGCAATTTGAGATTTTAAAATTAAACATGTCTGTGTGCTTTTGAATTTCGTATTGCTGCAAGCCTAGTTAGTTGGAAGAGAGGACCGGGAGGCGGTGGCCTAAGTTGAGTCTGAGGATGGGGCCTCCCTCCTCCTAGGCTGTTCACCTATATCTTTGCAAAGTGGGGTCCTCCTTGTTATTCAAGTCTCAACTTAAAAGTTCCTGCTTCAGAAATTCCTTCCTGGAGCCCATTTTCTCTTCCCCTAAGCCATGGTCTCCCTCTACCCTCCCTTCCTTTTATTATTATTTTTAATTATCATTTTCTTCCAGGCTCCTTATCACCAATAGAAATTACTATTTACTTGCTCACTTACCCTCCTCTGAGAGATTGTAAGCTGGAAAGCAGAGACTTCTAGTTGGGTATCCACAAGCCACTACACAATTCCAGACACCTTACAGGCACTAGGGAAAGACCTAGTACATGAAGGAATATTTGATCCTAAACCCGCGGCCCAGAGGGGCGCCCTCCACGCATCACTTGCATTGTGGAGCACTTCCACAGAGAGAGCAGGACCATTCTCCCTACCACAACAGTGCAACCCAAGTCCCCAGTGGTGTCCCTGAGGGGTGAGGCACACCCAGTCCAGTTGGCCCCAGGTGGGCAGTGGCAGCTGATTGGGCAGCTCCCGTTCCCAGCTGGACCACAGCTGGCAGTCATGCAAAATGCTGCAGAGTGTCCCTGCTAGTTAAGCTCTGTGTTACTTAAGACATCTATTTAAAAAATAACTCCGTCATCTATGGGTATGTTCTGTACTCGATTCACAGGGCTTTAGCAGCCCAAATCGCATTAATACCAGAGCCCTTACACAGAGCTTTTGTATTGACTTGGGTCAACTTAATCTGTGAGTTTGTGGTCTCCCTCCCCTACTTTAGACTTCCTGCAGCTCTCCTGCTTATTCCCTCATTTGCTCTCTCTCTTTTCTTTATTCCTTCTTTCTTTCATTTCACACAATCATTCCTTTCCTCTCCCTCTCTTGCTCTCTCCCTTCCTTTCTTCTTCTGCTTCTCTTCTTTCTTTCTCTCTCTCTTTCTCTTCTTGCCTCAGAGATTGTGGGTGAGCCATGGATTCTCTTTTCCTGCTGTTGAATTATAAGAAAGTCCGGCCCCAGTTTCTCCTTTAGCCTCAGATTTATCTAGTGTCTTAATACTAAGTCAGTTCTTCATGAAAAGCCCATATATACAAATCTTCATGTACAAGCTGGTAATTTTTGGACCAATCATTGGCGTATCAACACATCCCCATAGAGTTTCTTTTCTTTTTTCTTCCCTAGCATCGATTTCCTGTTTATGAAAGTAATGCATGCTCACTGTGAAGCATTCGGATAATAAAGAAAACCTAGGGTGACTTGAAGCAGAAGGTTTCTCGGCGTATCCAGAAGAGGATTTGGCTTTCAAGAGAATAATTAACGAAACTTGTTTTAAGAGCCCGTTTATTGCAGAAAAGAGGGGAATTACCTGTCCGAGGGAATGAGAAGTGTTTAGACATTGTCGACATTTCCCCAGAATGCAATGTGGTCCCAGAATAATGACTTCTTAAATAGGAAAAGGAGGAGACATTGCTGTGGTTCAGTGGATAGGAAACATAGCTACTAGGCTTTCTTGGTTTGCAGAAAATATGCTCAAGTTTGCCTTTTCAAAGAAAGCCAACAGAGCACATCAGAACCAAATAGGTACATATTCCTTATTTTTGATTCATTTTTTTTAGCAAACCCACATTTCTCAAAGTCTAGTCCACAGAATAACTGTCACATGCGATTTTTCCATGCCAAAGGGTTCCATGCTCAAATAAGTTGGGAAAATGTTCATACCACTGTTGACATTTCTTGGAGGTACG
Organism: Glis glis; assembly: GCA_004027185.1. Lineage (NCBI taxonomy): Eukaryota > Metazoa > Chordata > Mammalia > Rodentia > Gliridae > Glis > Glis glis. The sequence continues at coordinate 24,076 of PVJS01005266.1, forward strand.
TGATACATGAAGAGAACTGTGCTACCACATTTCCTGGTTGTTTCTAAAACTTATTTGATGATGGAGTTTTCTTAAAAAAAAAAAAACAGCAACACAACCTGCTAATATTTTCAAGATCTACTTGGCTACAAAAACAAACAAGGAAAGCAAATAAGCAAAAACAGTTCTCGTATCCCTGGTCTGGGTTCATAGTCTTCTCTGTCTGGGGCTTTAGTATTTCTGTTGTCTGTTTTGCTCCTGGATGAGAAGGTGAGGGAGCTGGTGGATCCATCGATCCTTGGTACCAGGAGCTGAGCTGCTCCTCCCCTCACATGACTGTGTTTGAACCATGGCAACCTGTGTTCCTCACTTTGCAGATGAGAATCCTAAAGCTCAAAGAGGCGATATCTGTAACTTGCCACATGGTGAGGTGGGTGGTGGAGTCGAGTGTAGGACAATGGCTCCAGGATACCCTGTGGATACCCCAAATCATAGAAGTTTATGACCTTGATATATCATGGGGAAGTGCTTATCTAGAACCCAGACACATCTTCCAGTATATTTCAAACCATCTCTAGATTACTTATAATACCTAATACAATGTAAATGTTATGAAAATAGTTGTACTGTATCACTTAGGGAATAATGACAAGAATAAAAGTCTGTACATGTTTAGTTCAGAGGCAATTTTTATTTATTTATTTTTGATTTGCAAGTGATTGCATCTGTGGATGTATAGAGGTGTGTATGTGTGCATATGTGTGTGTGTGTGTGTGTGTGTGTATTTATCTGTCTATCTATGCAAATTTCCCAAAAATTCATTCCAGAGCCTGAAACACAATAGATGCTTGGTGACAACTCTTTATTGCCGTGAATGGGAAGTAAACTGTATATAGTGTGCCAGTGTCCCCATGCTCCGTCACCTCATCTATGTCATCTTGGACATGTATTTACTTGTTTACTTGCTTACAGGTGTCTCACTACATCTGGATGTGAACTCCATGGGGGGAAAGGTCTTTAGGCCAGTTGTTCACTACTGTGAACTGATGCTCAGCAAATATTTGGCGGAAGAATAAATGATCCAATACAAGTTTTTACTATCACGTTTGTTTTCCAAAAACTCCTCAAATTGCTTTCTTTATTCCTCTACTTCCCTCTCCGGAGTAGTTAAAATCTATTTAGGGCTATAAATAAAGGAAGTCAACATTCTGAGCTATTCCAGTGCAGCAAGTACTAAAGGGCTCTGGGCTAATGTTCACGGCACTGTCTGCACGCCAGACTCAGCCTCGAAGTCTCGTGTGCAGTCAGGATTACAGCCATGAGGACCGTGTGTAAAGTCGCCACTCTTGCTTTCTGCCTCAGCTCGTCATTTGCACAGCACAACTCTCTTCTGCAGAAATCAAAAGTTTTAGAAAAAAAAAAGTCCAGATAGCAGCTCCCCTTCCCATCTGCTAAAACCACACCATGCCGTGCTTCTTAATCTGGGACGGAAAAGTACTTCGATCTAATTAATCTCCTTGGTAATCCTTTATAGACCATTGTTGGAAAGGGCGCCACGCATTTCATCAGATAGCTAAAGGGACTCAGAAAGGTTATGGACCCCTGAAAAAGCCCCGACTAGAAAATCGCCTGGGTGGCATATTTTGGTTGGTGCCAAGGTAAGGGCAAAGGGTTGAAAAATGGATTTTCTTTCATCTTTGAAGTTAAAAAAAATCTGTGTGTTTGTTCAATATTTTCTCCTGCCTTCCACACTCCCCAGTGCTTGCTCGGCTCTCTCTGTCTCTGTCTGTCTGTTTGTCTGTCTCTCTCTGTTACACACACACACACACACACACACACACACACACACAAATACACACACACGTACACGCACACACACAAACACACACACATACAAACATGCACACACACACATACACACACACACACACACACACACACACGGCATGCCTCAGGGCAGAAGGGCGTCCACTACCCTGCAGCTCAGGAAGGTAGGGGAAGCCAGCTCCTGGCAGGGCCACCTTCACTTATGCAGAGCCATCAGAAATGAGCCCCGCCCCCTTTCTGGAACACAGAGTGGAGTTGGAAGGCATTCCGCCAAATTGTTTTTCAACCGGCTGGTAGAGACCGAAGCACGCCTGGTCCTGATTGGATTACCACAGCCCAGAAGCACTTTAATCTCTACTGGGGAGAGGGAGCCCTGGAGGGGAGGCCAGGAGGTGATGGAGTGTGTGTGAGGTGGTGAGATTCTTGGAGGCCCAGCCTCCCAGCTTCTGGTCTTGCTAGGAATACCAAACTGTTTGCCCTGGAGATAAAGTAAGGGACCTTTAGGAATAAGTGTGTTGATAATATCCCTTTAAATTGGGTTCTGTGGTATAAAATATTTGTCAAAACAGGCTTTCAGCACACAGCAGCTTGTTGGTGGCAGGTTGTCTATCAGGAGCTGATTGTGTTCAGAGGATAGAGTGAAGCCAACACACACTTTCAATATGGGTGTGTGTTGAGGGTGGGGAGGTGGAAGAAACCATGTAGAAGTTGGTGGAAGGAAGGGATTCTTCAGTAGCCAGCAACATCAAAATGGAAGGGGAGAGGCACACAAGAAAGAGGGGTGGAGTAGAATAACCAGAAACACATTCTAATCAAAACAAGCAGTACTTGTCCAATTACATATGTGTGTCTAATGTTAAAGAAGTTGAAAGAATTAAAAGCCCTTTCTTGGAACACATTTAATATTTTAGACCTCACAGAATAAAACAGATCATAATAGGTTTCGATTAAATACATCAAAAGTAAAATAGGGAAGTAGACCAGGTTCTCTGTCCACTTGGGACTGAGAATCCATACAGCAAGGGAGGGTGACCCATAACTGGAGGTGAAGGACACTAGCACCCCAAGAGAAGGGCTGGAGGGGGCCCAGGAGTCAGAGGTGTGTGCGGCCAGGAGAGGTCAGAGCTTCTGAAGGTTGAGCTGTTTGCACTTTAGGCCGAAGGAAAGAGAGAAGCCAGGGCCGGGATTCAAAAATGTGGTCCAGAGGGAGGTAAAGATAGATTGCCTGGCGTTGGCACTTTTGATAGATGGGAGTGATGAGGGATGAAGGCTAGAAAATGGAAGGTAAGAAGAGCAACAATGGAAACATTCTCTATTACCCAGAGACTCTCCCAGTCAGGCGAGACAGGGTGGGGGAGTGGCGTGCTGATTTCTGGAGTGATTTTTATGAAAACAGGTCAGGGAAGCTGACAAGGAGGCTGGCGCAGAGCTGGCCGGGACAGGAATGCCCGTCTTTCTCTGTTCTAGAGATGTACGAACCCATGTGTGTACAAGGAAGTGGCAAAAGTTATGGGGGAGCGTCAAGGTGGAAATTCATAGCTATTATTTTTTGTGGCCTCTAGCTACAAAAGCTAACAGGTGAAGATAGTTTAGAGTCCCAAAGAGGGAAAAAATGACATTTTAACATTTTTGTCAGGTAGGCAATTTAAAAATAAACTTGAATTCAATACATACCATTAATGCTAGCGGTTGTGTCATAACGATGTGAAAAATGCCTTCTTTTCGATAGTTAAAAAGAAAGTATGTAGTAGGGGGGCGAGGAACCATATATAGAGGAGGCATATGTGATTGTGACAGCAGCCCTACAAAGCCATCGGAACAGACCACGACTCTGCCCCGCAAAATTAACACCGTAACCTGTGTCAGGGACTCACTATTATCGTAATATCTGCTTTTGGATTCTGTCCAGTCCCATTAGCGATTCCCATGTTGATTGCTCTGTTACTCGTGAATGTTAATTGCTTCTAAATCTCTTTGGATGTTCAGATGCTTGGGGGGAGAAAAATTCTGACTGGTGAAGGAAGGTGTGAGTTTTATTAATGTGCAAGTAAACAAGAAACCTGTTTAGAGACCCAAACGGAGCGTCGGTGACTTGAGATGCCGTACGCAGCTGATGTGGCATCTTTCTTTGTGTGTCTGTCGTGCGGTGGTGGTGTGAGGCTGGGGGCTGGGGCAGCCCTGTGGTGTCGTCCAAAGCTGGTGTGCTTGTGTATGTATTCAGATAGCCAAGTCCTCCTCTCTGGCATCCCCACTTTGTTTGGTATGAAATGATGATGTTGCTACCTGGGAGACAAGTTTGTGCTGAGTAAGTGCTATTAAGTCAGAAAATGTAAAAATATGGGTATAAATTGGCCTATCACCCATTCATTGATCTCCATGGTTTCTGAACTCCAAGGAACCTTGGAAATAAGCATCTTAAGTTGCTTTAGTTCTCTTTTGAGAAACAAGGACCCAGAGAGAGCAAAAGGTAAGCACTATAGAAAAGCTCACAGCAGAGCTGGCCAGGCTGTAAGGCCACCTGATTCTTGCTTCAGCAATTAAAAGAAAAAAAAAGAGTTTATTACACTTTTCAGAACCATTCCACTGAGTGTTGGGGAGCTTTTGCTTCTTCCTTTGGGTGGAAACATTTATTATTGAGTACTGAAATTTGTATATTAGTAATTTTTCTTTTGGGGTACAGGGGATTGAACCCAGGGGCATTCTACTTCCGAGCCACACTCCCAGCCCTATTTTTTTATTCTTTATTTTGAAACAGGGTCTCACTAAGTTGCAGAGGGCCTCACAAAGTAGCTGATGCTGGCCGCGAACCCAGATCCTCCGGTCTCAGCCTCCCAAGTACTGGGATTACAAGCATGCGCCACCACGTCTAGCTGTCTATTAGTAATTGAAAGTATCCCAGTGAGAGTAAACACAGGTACACAAGAAAGGCACAGACCCCAGTTGTGTGCTGTGATTCACTGATTTGATCAATATTTATGTTATGTCTTGATCCTAGAATTTACCAGTGAATAAAATAGTCCCTGCTTGATGGAGCTTCTATTCTAGTGTGTGTGTGGGGGATATAGAGAAACAATAGAGACAGGCCATATACTATTAGGTGATGGTAAGTCTTGCAAAGAAAGAGAGAACAATGAGGATCAGCGCGCGATGGGCTGCAGCTGTTTTAGGTAGGTGGACGGGGAGACATCAGTGTGCAGGTATTTGAGAAGAGATCTGAGGGAAGGGGTGGAGAAAGTCATGGCCATACTGAAGCAAGATTGCCCCAAGTCAGGAGAACAGCTAGAAGGATAAAAGTCCAGAGGTGGGAATGTGCTTGGGTATCTGAGGGGGTATTGCAGAGGAGAAGAGAGTGGGAGAGCATGGCCCTCAAATCATGGGTGTCAGGACAACTCTGGACAAATCTTTCGTTTAGTATTTCTATAACCCCACATAGTATGGCTTATAAACAGAACCCAGACTCATCTGTTTTGAGACTATTCCCTGAAGGTGCCATTCTTCTGGGATAGGTGTCTGTGACTTATCAGGAATGTCCTGAAGCCAACAGATCTTTCTAGAGAGTTTTTGATCAGAGCGGTTGTCATGTTACTAAAAACCAAACTTTAGGATGGTAAGTTTCTTGATGGTGGGACTTGTGTCATACACATTATGGTGTCTTCCAAGACACATATGTATAAGTGACAAACTTATACATAGTAAGAACTCAGTAAATATTGGTTATTTTTTCAATGCATGAATATATGGCCCTGGAGTGGTAGAAAGGATGGGATGTCCTAGAAAGGGCTGTTAAAAATACACCCTTCTAAAAATGTTGCTAGGGAGATGACTTCTGAAGCATTCTACTTCCCTTGGAAAATTTTTTAAAGAAAAGTCCATATGCTGAAATGTGAACATAAGCATATAACAAACTGAACAGTAGTAACATTATTTTCTGGCCAAATTTTAGTTGGATGGTTGCATTTGTCAATCTAATTTTTACTCCATGTTTTATACTGAATGTGGGAAGTGTTTCTAACCCCTTCTCTGGTTTTAAAGGAATATTGGTGTCTGGGCTCATAAGAACGTGGGGTTGCATTTGTCACTGTTGATCTGGGTAAAATGTATCTAAAGTTGAGATTGTGATAAAAATTACATGGGAAGTAGCAGCCCCCAAGGGAAAGATGGGTGGTCAGGATGCATTGTGATGGGGACAACCAACCTTGTAATTGTTATCCTCCCATTACTGAATTCTCACCATAACAAACCAATAATTTATTCCCCTGTTGTACTTCTATATCCCCATCTGCAAAGTGGGGGTAACACAAACCTACCCTCTGCCTTTCAGGTTTTTTGCGAAAATCAGTGAACTAATATTGGTAAAATTGGAGCCCCATGGATGAAGGGTACTTTGTAAGTATAACACATTATTGTCATGTTATTTTCTATTACTCCAAAGTGCAAAATACCAGATGTCTGCTCTTGAAATTTCAGGAATTCACTAACACCAAATTTCACACCCAGATATTGATAATCTGACTTCCTTTGAGGAATTTAATATTTCTGAAATCTCTAATGTTTTGTCAATATGTTGGATGTAAAAAGCCATATTTACCTGCAAAAAATTCATGCAATGTTTACTAGATAATTTGGAAAAGTATATGTCTGTATATTTTGTAAAAATGTTGATATGAACCCTAGATATAAATGCAAGGTGTTTTTCTCTTTCTCCACCCTCTTTCTTTTTGAACTGTGTTTAACTTATGTTTTGAGTAGTCAATTTGTGTTGTGGAGAAAGTGCTGGTTTCAGGGAGAGATTGACTGTTTCAGGAGGGTGAGCAATGTTTTGTTAATGGTGAATGTCAATTAGACAGTTTGCTAAGTACTGTGTTTTCAGAAATGGGGAGAGGAGAGGAGGCCACCCAGGATGGAGAGCTCAGTGTGGGTCACCCCTCTTAAGCCAGGTTTCTGTCCAGGTGACTTGGGAGTGGCCCCTTGTCTATGGAATGACGAAGGCTGCAAACCACACAGCCAAAGAGCGGGCAGAGATGGTACAATCCCAAAGCGACTGTTTCACTTGATTTTCGCCATTGAATGGTACATCCTTTTATTTTGCTAGGTCAACCAATGTCCCGGAACTGCGTGTACAACCATAGACGTGTTGGCTATATTCCCAGTGCTTAAACCATGGTACTTTTTTCTTTCTTTCTTTCTTTTTTTTTTTTTAAAGGGAACTCTTTAAAAACTCCTAATATGGAGAAGTTAAAAAAAAAACTTATTGAAGCCCATTTTAGTGAGTCACCCTGAGACCCTTGGGGTGAAAGGTTTATGTCTATTGACCGATTATCAGGGCTCCATCTGACTGGTGTCTGAGAACCTCTGGAGGCAGAAAGTCTGTCAATTAACAGCATTGTCCCCTGTATGTATCTATAGCTACAATGAACAAATCCTCCTCTTGCAATGTGACACCCTTTCAAACATTAGGTGGCACCCATTGGGTCCCCTTAGGGTGTTCTCTTTGTCAGTGTCGGTCCCATCCACAAGGAGAGCTCATCACCACGACTCCCAAAGTCTTTACCTCTGTGGAAAGGTTCTCATATGTCTATATCTTTCTTAACAAGCAGCACTGAGCCTCTGCCTTTTCCAGGCCCTGTTCTGCATGTCAGAGCCAAGAGATCTAATGCCAGGTACGGAAGAGAATGACCTCAGAGGAAGTCGCCGGGAGCCGCGTGCTCCCATGGATTGGTTTGAGGCAGCAAAGCCCACAGCCCTCTGTGAGCTGCGGATGATTGACAGGGGGAAAGTTGTTTTGGTTGATAATACAATCTGCTTGCCTCCTGTAGACACAGCAGTAGCCTACTAATTCGTTAGAAGTGAATTAAGGTTGTTTACCGATGTTTTAAAGTAACTGTCAGAGTGAAAAAAAAAGTTCATACTAAATGAGACCACTCACCTACTTCGGAGTTGCTGTTTATTTTAAGCGGAGTGCATAAATAATATATTGAGGTACGAAGGGTGATTTCAAGCATTAGAACACGAAGCCTCCTGTTTACCAACTGTCATTGGGCTGAAGAGAATTTAAACAGCTCTGAACCTTTTTGTCTGTGGATGCAAGGCATGAAATTAACTTTCATTTCATAGTTAGCAGAAATCATGATTATGGCAGTCTTGTTGTCGCGTCTCCTGCCGATCTGAGTCTTTTTTGCTATGCAAGACAAGCTTTGGCAGCAGAGAGCTTTCCATGTCTCATTCGAAACAAGAACTCCTTCCTCCCCCATGAAATAGAAAGGGACCTATTTCATGGTCTGTGCCTGGACCACCGAGTCCACTTGTTCTGGATAGAAAATAAATGATGGAAGTAAACTTACTAATCTAGGTTGGGGTTCAATTTCTGATTGCTGGTAGCCCTATCTGAATCTCACTTTCTTCATCTGTAGAATGGAAATAATAGCATCTATTTCTCCTACTTCACAGAAAGATGGTGAGACATCCCTATAAAGTAATTGCTGTCAAATGACTTTAAAAGGTATCAGGTGTCATAGCTGAGCAGGACAAGATGATAACACTACTAAGACTGTATTCTAAATGATTTACCTTTGTTCACTCATTTCATCCCACCACTCAGTGGTGGAATGTGGAATAGGAACTATCATGATCCTAATTTTACCACATCAAGAGCTGAAGCACAGGGGAACTAAGTGACTTGCCCCATCACCTCATAGCTAAGAGGTTGTAAAGCTGAGATTCAAACACTAGGCACTGGGGGTCCAAGTTTGTGTTCTTTTTTTTTTGCGGTACCGGGGATTGAACCCAGGGGCGTTCTACCTCCGCGCTATACCCCCGGCCCTATTTTTTATACTTTATTTTGAAACCGGGTCTCACGAAGTTGCAGAGGGCCTCACTAGTAGAGAGAGAGAGAGAGACAGGGAGAGAGAGAGAAAGAGAGCTGAGGCTGGCAGCGAACCCAGATCCTCTGGTCTCCGCCTCCCAAAGTATTGGGATTACCAGCGTGCGCCACCACGCCTGGCCAAGTTTGTGTTCTTTACTATTACTTATTTGGGAGGAGGGGCCAGGTTTTCCCATATGGGGTTGTGCCTCTTAGTCATGCACAGCAAATGAAACATCATTTCTAAGAGCCTGGACCAAATTCAGGTTGCAAGTGTGGCTTCTCCATCAGCAAGGAGGATGCCCATTGGGTAGGGATGTAACAGGCTGTGTGGGTTAATGATGCTTTATGTTAAAGAGTCTGGTGACTCTTAGATGAAAAGCCCTAAGTGAAAAGACCTATTACTCATGGTGCTTTCAGAAACAAGAAATTTGATTCACTTTTTGTCCCCTTAAACTTTAAAGTGTGATAGCCTATTTTGGAGTATAGGGAGAATGTTAGAGAATGAATAGAAAATGTATGGAATGTTTAATTTTGCATGATTACATCTCATATTTGCCGAAGTAACTGAGGCAAATAGAAATGCATAAAAGTACCACAGAATACCTATTTTAGATGTTTTGATGGAATACTTCGGGTTTTACAGTCTGATACATGAACCCTTTGGGATAAATCCTTATTAAGCAAATGAACAAGAATGTATCTGTGTTCGCATCATTGGAAATATGTAATTTGTACAACTGCTTTTTAAATTTATGTTTACACCATATTTATTTGAATTTCAAAAGAGAAAAGAGCCTAAAGTGATTAGCAGAAAGAGAAAAAATATGTGAATTTGCAGACATTTTCCCCTGAAATATGCTCAATCTGTCCTGAGGTCAAACTTAAAATTCAGAGTGGCAAGAGGGGGGGTGTCTGATTTGCTTTGGAGTTCTGAATGAAGCAGTTAAAAAAAAATAGGATCACTTTCAGAATCCCAGAGAAATGGATGGGCTCCTGAGAAGTAATCAGCCGGGGGAAGGAATAAATCCTGCGATTCCAAATTGCAAAAATCTCAGCAATTGCTGCTGCGCTCTCGCCTTTGTTAATACAATAAGATAATTGCATAATTAAATACACTATGGAATTTCAATAATTGGAATCTTTGTTTTCTCACCACAATATGCAACTTGCTGATGCTGAAAAGCATCCGCAGTGTGTTTGCAGGCCGGGATCCTTCTTTCCCATCATGACCTCTGCGGCGATCTGCAGCTCCTCTTGCCGTTCTGAGACACATCCTTTTCAGGTTATTTTTAGTTGGTTGTATTTAGACAAGGTGAAATTAAGCAGGAAGTCCCCACAGTCTGACTTGACTGCCCAGGCCGTGAGCACTGAGGATCCTTTTGCTAAAAGTAACCCTGGTGCTATCCAGATTTTTTTTTTAACATAGTCATGGATGAAAAGCAACCTGAGGGTGGGTGCTGTGTAGACCTGGGGAGTGTCATTCTGGAGAGAAATCGCGAGATAGCTCAGTGGAGCCTCACTGGGTTCATATCCGGGGTGGCCTTTCTTCTTGACAGTAGAAAAGGTCTTTAATCTCTCCTCTTTGCTCACCTGTAAAAGAAGAATCTTAGGTTACATCTCAGTGTAGATGCAAAGTTTGAGTGGATATATAGCAAGAGGTTAGAAAATACTGGGCAGATTGAAGGCAGTCAGCAGATGTAAGCTGCTATTATTAGGCCATCCAGGGAGAAGTTTCACATTCATCTGAACTGTGGCAAATCTTTAAAAAAATTTTATTATTATTATTTTTTTGTTTGTTTTTTTGGTACTGGAGATTGAACCCAGGGGCATTCTACCTCTGAATTCTTTTTATTTATTTATTTATTTATTTATTATTTCAAAACAAGGTCTCACTAAGTTGCTGAGGTTGTCCTTGAACCTTCAATCCTCCTGTCTCAATCTCCCAAATACTGGGCTTACTGGCACACACCACCCCACCCGGCTAAACTGTGGCAAATCATTGCATAAGAACAAATTAGTAGACTTACAGTTTTATCCATTCAAGAAATATTTATTGACTACTTTATGTACCACCATCTTGGATGTCAAAGAAACAAAGATGAATAATACAAATTCCCTGCCCTGGAAGAATTCAACTGAACTGGGAAAACAGACAGATTTCCCAGTTAGATGATGATGTCAATGGTAACAAAAATAATATATTAAAACAGTAACTGGCAGATAGTAAGCTATTTTACCAAGAGCTAACCTGTCATCGGTGTGTCCTGTACATAACTCCTACAGAATGTAGCTTAAGATGATTTGGTTTGGAAGTCAAAAGTGCTTGGAATAGTATCCTTGCACCAGGTTAGCATGTGGTAAGGACATGCATGGAGAATAAATGAGTAAGTGGATGCGTGGATAAAATTGGCTTTACACTGCTTCTCTTTAGGCATCAAAAGCCTGTGCCACAGTCAGTTTGAGAACGTAGATGCATTTGCTGTTGTTGGACACTTGGGCTGGCACTAGCAAGTGAGGTGCAAGAGGTGCCGAATTGGAAGAGGCTGGCACTCTTGGGGTGGTACAAGTGCTTCCTGAAATTCTGTGTCTCACTCTTCTCACCATGGTGCAGTTCCTGTTGAGTACATTCGTCTCACATGTGTACGTGCATGACTGTGCTCTGTTTGTTCCTGTGTTTGAACTTTCCCCTCAAATTTTATTTTGAAGCATCTCAGACCTACTGAAAACTCAAAAGGATACCGAAAGGGAGGCTCTGTGAACCATGTATGGTAATTGCTAATATTCTGTCAGATTTACTGCATCTCTCTCTGTATACATGACTTTGGACCTTGTACTAATTACCTGTCAACATCATATTGCACCTTCCATACCACAGTTCCATTTTTCACTTCTAGTGCACATAATGTTAAATTTCCTTCTTAAATTCTGAGTCTCAGGCTTAAACATTTTGGAAGAAAAAGCCAAAAAGAGCATTAAAAGAACTTTGCTTACATTTTTTCAAGTTTAAAAAGTGATGCTTGAATTTTATTTTTAGACTCTAACATAGTAACATATTTAGAATATGGCCAGTATAGGATGCCTACAATTTTAAAGGTTAAAAAGTTTTTCTGGATGTTCTGACATTCTCTTCCACAGAAAAGAGACTTTTTTTTTTGTTTTAAAGGCAAATTCCATTGGCCATTATTTTTCTGAGAGCCTTTCAAAAGTGAATGGTCATCCAATTATTCATACAAGGAGATCATCACTTTTCATGTTGAGGAGATTCACTGTAAGGAGTGATTTTTACAACTATAACATAGAGGCTGTATTATAAATTTGGTGATATGTTCTCAGATAGAAAGAACTACAGACTTGATTTTGTACCACATTGACAAACTTACATGAAAAAGTTCTCTTTTTCTGATAATCTTGACTGTTAAAAATAAGGTATCTGTCAAATAAAAATATGACAGGACTTGCCAGAAATGCTCTCCAATGTTTTGGAAATGCTCTCTGCGGACACGGAGGGAATATAGGGAAGGGTCTCTGGACCACCATAATTGGTGGTGATGGGGGTCAGGGGGAAGGAAGGAGATCAAGATTAGATACCCAGGCCACTCTGATCTTATGTGCTTTATATGGGACATCTGCCTAAGAATCAGTTTGCAAGAAAATGTTTTAAAGCTAAAAAGAAATACTCTGGAAGCCTTAGCATTAGTGGGTAGAAGAAGAAATCAGAGAAATTCACCCAGGAGTGTCCATTGGCAGTGAGAAGCGATAGCTGTCAAGTTGAAGGGTGGGAGAGGTCAGAAAACCCATGAAAAGCAGACACAGGAACTAAAACCCGGCTGTACCTGAGAGTGTTAAGCAGGGTCAAATGCCCATACATCCCCTAAGGCAGTGGTTCTTAAACTTGAGTCATGCCTGGTATTTAACCCAGAGATTCTGATTCAGTAGGTCTGAGGAGGACTTGGGAGTCTGATGTTTTACCCTGTACCACTCAGAGCAAAATTGCTGTTCAGTCCTGTTTACATCATAGAACATTATGGAATTTGGCATTGATAAAGATGACTGGAGTTGTAAAGAAAATGTTTAGTTCAGAATACTGTAACCCTTTTTCAAATCCAGGGGCTTTTTAGAATGATTTCCCTTCCCTCCCTCCCTTACCCCCTCCCTCCCTCCTTTTTTTTTGTGGTACCAAGGATTGAACCTAGGCGCATTTTACCTCTGAGCTACCCCCGCCCAGACCTTTTTATTTTTTGTTTATGAAACAGCATTTTACTTGGTTGCCAAAAGTCTCACTGTGTTGCTGAGGCTGTCCTCGAACCTGTGACTCTCTTGTTTCAGCCTCCCAAGTGCTGGAATTACCGCTGTGCTCCACTATGCCTGGATTAGAATGATTTATTTCTAAATGCTTAAAACAGAGTTATCCTGACTAAAGGAAAGATAAACAACTAAATAATTGTATTACAGTGTGGCATTTACTAAGTCCAGTAGGAGAGGTCCGTCCAATGGGAAAGAAAAAAGCTCACGTGTAGCTGGGTCCTGTGACGAGCTGTGGGCAGGAGGATTTCATAGTGATGACTCCTGGCTCAAAGGGATATTCACAGGCTCTGGGGTCAGACAAGACTGGGATCGAATTCTGACTCTCCTGGTTACAAGTTGTAGAAGTTTGAGAAAGTTACCTCATCTTTAAGCCTGGGTCTAACCTGATAGAATGAAGGTTAAACTAGATGATGCACGGAGTGAGTTCAGGGCCTGCAAACTAACAGACGCTCTTCACATGGCTGAAATTACTATCATATTGAACACGGACCTTAATATGAGTAGGCATTGAAAGGAGCAGGAATAAGTGTGCTGTTGGTTGGTTTGTTTGGGCAGGAGAAGGAGGCTGACAGACACCTCAAAGAATAACAGCTAAAGCAAACCCTGGGGTAAGGGATGGTGGGTAGTCTGTGCCTGGTTTAGTATTACCAGAAGTATTGTCCATATAGAAGGTTCTAGATGGGACAAAATTTTGCAAATATCAATTAATTTCATCCTTGTGACAACTCTATGGAGTAGGCTTTATTTATTTAATAGACCATGAAACTGAGGCCCAGAAAATTTAAGCTGTTCAAGATCTCACCACAGGTAGTGGCAGGACGCGGACTTGAACACATTCAGTGTCTGCGCTCCTAATCTCTATGCTATGCTACTTTATTTTATTTTTATTTATTTTATTATTTTTTTGGTACTGGGGGATTAAACCCAGGGGCATTCTACCTCTGAGCTATACCCCCAGCCCCTTTTTTAAATTTTTTGTTTTGAAACACGGTCTTGCTAGGTTGCTGAGAGTTTCTCTACGTTGCTGAATCTGTCCTTGAACCTGCAATCCTCCTGTCTCAGCCTCCTAAGTACTGGGATTACAGGCATGTGCCACCACACTCAGCTTTATGTTATGCTATTTTAATGATGATGATTTATGTTTATGTGTATTAGGAAAAGAACTAGCACAGGAAGAAAACATGGTGTTGGAGATATTGGTGCCCAGGGCAATAGTAGAATTTTACAACATAACTTGATTTAAAGGAATTGTTGAAGATGAGTGCTAGTAGCTGTGGCATTGGATGTAATGAAAATCCTGAGGGTGGTCCCCAGATGACTTTGGGAAATTCAGGGGCAGCGATAGACAGTGGTAAGTATAGACTGGGGGTTCTGGGGGAGGATATTATCTCCAAATCATTATTGTATGAAACAGCAACAAAGCCTTTAAATTCTGAGGAAGAAGCAAGTCAGTTCTCCTATGATGGGAGAGGAGAGAAGGGAAAGCCACATAGCTGGCAGGCTCACCCCTGTTTCCTACATTCAATGGGGAAGGGGCAAAAATCCCTCCTTGGCCTGTCTGTCTGTTGAATGGTCAGACTGAGACGTGAGCTATTTTGTTGGAGATTTTTAGTTTCTCCTTCTCTTCCTCCATCCCAACCCCATCTACTTCCCTCTTTTCTTTTACCTCGTCCTCTTCCCCTCTCCCTGTTTTTATTGTGCATGAAGACAGATTTCAAAGAGGTGGTGCCCCAAGTATGCAAATGCCTAACGCAATTCAGTAGGAAAAAAAGAGTTTAATACTCTCGATGGCATTTTAATTTACCTCCAGCTTCCAGGGATGCCGCCTGGGTCTGCCCTGTATCTCTCCTTTGGATGTGGTCAGAAAAATCTAAAAGCCCAGATAATCCTAAACCAATCCATGCTTAGGCTTTTATATTTGCAGCAGATTTACCTTCCTAACAACCCGATCGAGGCTAATATTGAAATGGGTTTGCAATCCCTGAGCAAAGGAGCACAGGTGTTAGCTCATGAATTGCAGGAAAGCAGCGTGTAACAAGCCTTCCCTGGACAAGGAGTGGTGGGACAATTCCACGGTCCCCCAAACCTGGGTGTGGTGTGCTGCCCATCAGGCTCTGGGTCTGCAGTGTTCTGCTCTTGTGTGGCTGGGTTCTCGTCCCTACACAGGATCGGTCTCCTTATCTAGTGTTGCCCATTTCCTCTGTCTTATTAGAAGGAAGGACATTATGATCTCTTACCTCTCTACTCCTACCATTTAATGGCATATGGTATGCATTCAGTACATGAACTACTGCCCACTGGTTAATAAGAAATAGCAACAATTCAGTATTTTTGAATTCAGATTACATTTTAACACACATTTATTCAACACTCTGTGATGGGCATATAGGGGCTTTCATACAAGTAGAATCTTTACCTGTCGACCATGGGGAAGCCCAGGCTCAGGGAGGTGACATGATGTGCCTTAAGTCACATGCACTTGACTCTGCACCGTCCAAGTGCAGATATTCTGATGTCCATGATTGAGTTTTTTTTCTCTTTGTCCCCTGCTTTCCAAACGCTAGTGGGTTTCACCTCCCAGTATTAAACTGGGGTTTCCTTACAACGGATTCCCCAGGATCTCACTCATCAAGCTGCAAGTAGAAGGAACGTTCCTCCCTCTCTGAGTGTAAATAGAGACTTCTGTCCTCATGGCAAGAGACCCTGAGTGTCACCCAGTGCCCGTGCCCACAGTGAGCCCAGGAACAGAAGCTGGTCTTGGAGTTCTTGGAGGGACTGCCTGGGTCAGAACCAGGGAGGAGGCCTGTGGATGTGCCCTTAGAAATGCCTCACAGATTAGAATAGTTGTCACGGTGACTTGAAAATTGAATTGGTTAAACTTTCTGGTTTTAGATTGTTTTTGGAGAGTGAGTAACTCTATGATTTTAACTTGTCACAGGCAAAAAAAAAAAAAAAAAAAAAAGAAGCAAGAGTGAAACTTCATAGCTATTTTTCTTCCCTGTATGTTCATAGTAGTTATTTATATCTGGGAAGTTTCCATTGGGATTTAGTTCAGGATATAGACGTGGCAGGGTGGCTTCTGCACTCCGTGGTGACATTTGACAGACTGCAGGCAAAGCAGGATGGATCTCTAGTAGCTAGATGGATGGATTTGGGGGCCGAGTGAGGGGATTGGGCTGTATTATGAAATGGATTTATTGATCTGAATCTAAAAGCAGCCCGTTGCTTGTCAATGTGAGATCCGTATCAATAACATTTGATAAATTAGGGCTCCCAACCCTTCGCTTGGTTTGCTTTATCAACTCCACTTGGCAATAACAATAAAAGACTCCAGGTGGTGTATTGTGAACGGCTTATTGTGCTCCTCAAGTGCGTGACTGACCTTAGGGCTCAGCTCTGTGATCCTGTGCGTGTCCTCGCCACCCAGAATTGCACCGCTGTGCCTGACTTCCTCCCCAGAATGAGCCATTCCCCTGCTAAGTTGCATTTCAATATCCGCCTCGTGCATTAACCTTGAAACGCTGTGCCCATGATGCAGGCAGCATCTTCATTTCCCAGCTGAAGAAATTAAGACACCGCGAGGTCCAATGAGCTGCCCAAGGCCACACGGTAAATCTCGAATACAGCTGGGTTCCGGACAGATGTGTCATGGTTCCTGGGCGAGGGTATGGCATTTTCCTTCTCACTGGTTACCGAGTCAAAAGCAGCTGAACTTGCAAAAAGCATTGCTGACAATACACTTTCTCCCAGGTCTGCTGAGACTGCCATCTTACCTCTGAGTCTTCTGAGGAGGAAGGCCATGGCCTCATATAGGAATTAGAGGGTTCCCTTGAGTTTTGGCAGAGAACCTGATCTTGGTAGCCACAGAGCAAGGTTGAGGACTTTCTCAGTCCCATTGGCTGGCAGCCTTCACAGGATGGTTCTTATCATGCCCCCTTGTAGGGGGCAGCTGTATGACCAGACAGAGAGAGAGAGAGAGAGAGAGAGAGAGAGAGAGATGTTAGATGGTATGGGGGAAGGGAGGCAGAGATAGAAGACATGGGTTTTCCCCTAAAGAGCCTACATTTTAATTGATGGGAATGGTGGAGTGCCAATCATTTATCCTCAAATCCCTTCACTGTGGGCTGTAGGAATCTATGGAAGAGGAAGTAGGATCTGTGACTCCATTCACAGGAGCACAGCCACACACACAGCAATTCTGCACACTTGCGATGTGCCTAATCAACGTACAGTGCGTGTTTACTCAGGCGACCCTGCCAACTACCTGAAATAAGGCTACAGGGGGTATCGGGGGGTAGTGGTCCATTGCTACATGGGGCTCAGGCAGAATTCTGAGTAGAGAGCTGATCTCTTTGGAGTAAGTTAGGTTACTGTTTTGCTTTTAAGCATCTTCTGAAATTTTGAATTAGTCCCTTTACTCTGTAATCACGGTGATGATAAGCCAGTAGAGAAAACTGAAGGGATTATTATCTGGTGACATATAGCACAGCCTTTTTTTTTTTTTACATAAATGAGAATGCTTGGAAAGTAAATGGAGTTTTATTAGATTATCTAGGGAATTTTTTTTATTTTTTACAATTTTGGTCAAAAATTCATTCTAAAGTATTTGCATGCTCATGCCTCTATTTTTCTGCCTTTGTATATGATGATTGTAACTCAATTTTTCTTTTTGGAGAGACTGAGGGAGTTATCATTCTGAAGACTAGGATTTGTGTGTGTGGTGGGGGGTGGGTGGGTTGAGAGAACATAGGGCATTAGCTAACTGATTATCTTTAGCTAGAATTTTTTTTTTTTTTTGGTGGTGTTACTGGGGATTAGACCCAGGGGCATTCTACCTTCGAGCTACACCCCAACCCTTTTTTTAAAAAATTGTTTAATTTGAACCAGGGTCTTGCTAAGATGCTTAGGTTCTTGCTCAGTTGCTGAGGCGGGCCTCAAACCTGAGATCTGCCTGTCTTAGCCTCCCAAGTACTGGGATTACAGGTATGTGCCACCACACCTGGCTTAGAAATTTTGGGCATTTCTTTTTTTAATGTAGTAAGTGTAAGAGGGCATTCTCCATAATCTCACTTGTATCTCTCACCCCAGGGAATGTTGTCTTGCTTTCACTCTTGAATGTGTCCTCCAAACTTCATGTGTTGGAACCTTATCCCCTGAGTCATATGCTAATTGTATTGGAGAACTGAGAACTTTCTAGAAGTGATTGTGTCCTGAGGGTTCTGCGCGGATGAATGCATTAATCCACTCATGGATCAGTGCTGTGGAGGGATTCTTTGTTATAAAAGCAAGCTGTCTCTGGCGGGCTTATCTGTTTTACTGTGATGTCCTGTGCCATCCTGGAATTCTGTAAAGAGTCCCCACCCAGGAGAAGGCTCTCCCTGGATGCAGCCCCTCAACCTTGGACTTCCCAACCTTGAGAAGTATAAGAAATGTATTTCTTTTTTTTATAAATTATCCAGTCTGTGGTATTCATTGATTGCAACAGAAAACAAACTAAGACAACCCCCAATCCATGTTCTCCAAAACTCAAAGAAGAGAGTCAATGTCACCTGAAAATATCATTAGAAGTACAGATTCCCCCAGCGATTCAGCTCTAATCAATTTGCAGTGATGACTAGGAATATTCATTTCTAGTAAGTACCCTGTACTTTTCTAACAAGCACCCTAACAAGTCTATTAAGATCAATGTTTCTAATAAGTACCTGTACTTTCTAACAGTATCCTAACAAGTGTATTAAGAATTTGTTTCTAATAAGCAGGTATTCTGTGACCCACACTTTGAGAAACAGTTGTAGAGCCAGAAAAATTAGCCCCTGAGCAGGTTCCCAATGAAGCAGGAGAACAGGTATTTAGAGGAAACTGTCCCCCAGAAGATGGCTGAATAGGTGGCTTCATTGTGGCTTTCAATCAATGACCAACTCGTCATACAGTCTCATAGAAAACACAGAGCATATGTCTTATCCCAAATTCAAGTTTACATTCATTAAAGACCTTCCTTTTAGATTCTAAGATCTGACTGAGAGACAGTGTAATTCAGACTCAGAGAAATATATTTAGTATGGGGGTCTTTTTTATAATAAGGAAAATTTATTTCATGAAAAGAATATGTTATTTGATTGATATCACATTTGTGAGAAAAACCCTGATAGTACCAGCAAATTATCACATTAAATTTATTCATCCAGCCATTTGTATACCATGTGAGCAAGCACTCTTTGAAATCTTTAGTTGTTTGGTCAAATGGAGAAATTATTCATAGAGAACATTTTCATTACTTTGAAAACAACAACACTAGGAGCATGTGTGTGTGTGCGCACACATGGCTTGTGGGTGCATATCAGCAAACAAGCCACGAACTAATAATAAAACAAAAAATTAGCAACAATTTAATTAAGCCCGATTTATGTCAAAGTATCTGAATAGGGATGCGGGTACATAATTATATGTAAAAATTTGAGGCAAAGAAGAGAGAGTCTTCTTTCCTTGGGTTCAGTGCCACATTCCGCCAGTGTCCGGCAGCTGTTTTTCGAACTGCCAAGTTGGGTCATGACTCGGGCCAAATCTTTTCTGAGGGAACGGTCTATGCAAGTTGGCAGGTTGTCAAGCTGTGTGCGGTCCTCGTACCAGCAAATGAGTAAATCAGAGTTATAAGTTGCAAATGTGCCTCAAATTAACTTCTGCATAGTAGAGAATGAGCTTGGCTCAAAGTCCGGCTGGTGACAGCCTTCTTTTGTGGCACTGAATCAAGAAGCTGATGGGATATTAAGGCATGGTGGGCACTGTGCTTCCATGGGGTATGAACTCGGTGTACTGTGCTTAAAATGTCACATTCCAAGAGCTCCTGGGATTACCAGGCTCAGTGTCATATCGCGCTGCAGGCTCTGTTCACATGATGCAAGACCTTGCTTATCTGACCAGGCCTAAAATAAGACACTCCGATGCTTTATTTATGAGCTCCGGGCCACCCAGGCCCATGATGTAAGTAACCTTGGGGTACACAGCATTTGATCACTTCAATTCCCATTAACTACCTGTTTCTAAATGGGGAAAGGCATTTACCCAGCACATTGCGTTATTCATGAAGACACAAAGCTGGCTGTGTGCTGTCGCTGGGCGGATTTCCATGTAATGTGATCCAGCTGTCGAAGCCTGAGAATGATCGGCTTCTAATGCTAGTTTTCTCCTTCTCTTTTACTTTTTCTTTTCACTTTCTTTTTCTTCCTCCTTTCCATCCTTTTTTCCCTCTCCCATTCTTTAAAAGAACCTTGGCCCATTGCAGACACGGTTCGGCATGAACTATATATAAAGAAGTTGTGAGTTGCTCCCCCTTTCAACATGGAAGGTCACAAGTTGGTGGCCGGGGACCCATTTTACATAAAGCCTGTGCAGCTTTTCAACTTTGGCACTAGTAATACTTTGAACTAGATAGTCCAGTCCTCAGTTGTGCCAGCTCTCCTGTGAACTGCAGGACGTTTGGGGCATTCCTGGTCTCTATTCACTAGAAGCTGGTAGCCCTTACCCATTTGTGACAACTGAAAAGGCCTGTCCCTGGTTGATTTAGTGTGACAGCTTGCTGGGTCTTTGTTAACGAGAAATCTCACCAACTCTCATGGAGACGGCACAGATGTGACATCCGATCTGGGTTTGGAGGCAGAAATCCTAGGTCTGGATCTTGGCTCCTGTGCTTCTTGGCTGTGTGACTTCAGGCAAGATACTTAGCTTATCTACGCCTTCGCTTCTTGACCTATTGTATAGGGATCCTGGTATACAACTTATAAAGTAATTCCAAACCAGTGAACTAATATGTGTAAATAAAATGGCACACAATACTCACCAATGGATCATCTGATTATATACCTGATAAGGGAATATGATTGTCAACTTAGACATGCAGAGAGATAAAAGTCATTTCCCCGGGGCCCCTCTTAACATGGGTTGCTTAGTTCTCATTTCCTCCTTCTTCATCCGTCTACTTCCATCCCCTGGCCATTATTATCTTCCAGAGACAGATTAATTGTGGCCACAGACATGGGACTCAAGAACAGAAAGAAATGGTGAGGAGTGAGGAAGAAACAATTTCCTGGTGGGACCATTTGATTAGACAGGTCCGTGAAGAGGCCTGGGCAGTTCATTTAGTTTCTCGAATGTGAAAATATGCAAAGACTGTAAAAACAAAGCCATCTCAACACACCGATCTGAGCCCCATCCTTCACTCAACAAGTGCCAAATCCACCTTGTAGCTTTTGCATCGGGAGAAAGTGAAATCGCTTTCCTTATTCAGCAACGAGGGTGACAAATGTTAAATCTGTTTTCTTAGGGAACAGCTGAGAAAACAG
This sequence comes from Glis glis, assembly GCA_004027185.1. Classification (NCBI taxonomy): domain Eukaryota; kingdom Metazoa; phylum Chordata; class Mammalia; order Rodentia; family Gliridae; genus Glis; species Glis glis. Next base: position 45,385 of record PVJS01005266.1, read on the forward strand.
TCAAAATGATTCCATGTGACTAGCACAATTTTCTGCCTGGCTCTTCAAAGTCTGAGTCCCTTTTGAGCTGTATCTGAATCTAAAAATAAGGGCCAGGCTCAGGAAGAAGGAGTAGACATCAGACAGCTGGTTACGACTATCATCTCTGACATCTCTCTCAGTCATTGCACCTACATCTTACAGAGCCTCGCACGCCTGCTACCTGCCAGCAATTAAGAAAGCCTTGGCAGGAACCCCATTCTTCTCATTTGTCCTGAACCTCTGCTTTCTGAGGGTGCTGAATTTTCACTCCTTTCTGCAGCTTTCTGTGCCTTTTGTCCACCTTCTTTCTAGTCTTTTCTAGCTGCATCATAGAACAGGAGGGTAGGATGAAATAGGAGAGACCACCGAGTTTATGGGTTGAATTGCTTCCAGACTCTTCCTGACATGTCTCATCTGCCCTCTCCTTGCATGACTGCAGAGATGGGGAGCTCACTGTTCATACGTCCCTGCTGAACCATGGACTCGAGTTGTTACAGCACAGAGATCTACTCCTAATCTCTGTGTCTACACCCGACATTCCTCCGACAAGTGCATACTACCCAACCACTATATGCCAGGATCCAAATAGGAATAAATTATAGCTTCTTCATGGCAACGTGTTGAATGGATGTAAATTATTTATTTAGTCATTCAACATTTGGGAGCCATTCTGGAGACACAATGAAACAAGAACCCTATCCCTGCTTTCATGGAGGTTGAGTCTAATGGAAGGGAAAGACAATCAGAAGTTCACTGTGATGAGTATGTAATGAGATTGTAACGAGGGAGAGGTGCGTGGTTCCGAGTGTGTGTAACCGTGGAATCTGACTCAAACCGAGTGGGAGGCGGGGACTGGGGAAGGTTTCCCCACCAGACAGTTTTCTGAGCTGTGAAGGATGAGTGGGCATTAATGAGGTTCTGAGGTTGGGGGGGAAGTGGGTAGTGAGTGCTACAGGAGGAGCAAGTGTGGGGACGAAGAGTGGCGGAGGCCAGCAGGACTGGGGTCCGGAGAGCAGAGTGGGGTGAGCCCGGCAGGGCACCAGGGACTGTATATTTGAGTCTCTATGGCAATGTCAAGGCCATTGAAATGATTTTAAAGAGCTGTTTAGGGGGTGAAATTGGCAGACTTGGTCATGGTTAGATATGGACGAGATCAGATCAGTGGAGAGAGAGGACACACTGAGACAAATGCCACCAGAGAGAGAGAGAGAGAGAGTGGAGTGACAGACCCTGCTGGTGAGGTTAGCTGGGGACACTGGAGTCCTTGGGGAGTTAGAGTGGCTGTCCTCCCAGCCAGCGAGGGAGGGAAGGGGCTCCAGGTAGGGAAACTGCAATGGTGGCAATAGGCAGATCTGGAGATGGACAGGACTGTTCTAGAACACCTGCAGTTAGCTTCATAGGCTGCAGCATGGGGCCAGGGGTCATGGTGAGCAACCAGAGGCCGCCAGTTGGGCGTGGATAGGGTGTCAGCCTGCATCTGGAAGATGGGGGGTCTTTGCAGGAGCTCTGAGAGCAAGCACCACAGCTGGGGTTTTAGGATGGCCACTCGCTCATGTGTGCATGTAGAGACTGGGGGCCAGTATAGCCAGTCAGGCTCTGTGCCGCAGTCAGGTAAGGAGGGAAGAGGCCCTCACAGGGCAGTGCGGTGGGCTGCAGTTACCAAGGAGAAGGAGTCACCAGAAGTGAGGGTTGTGGCTCTCACGTGCCGTGGACATGCTAACTGTCCCTCCCTCATGGCTGGGAAAATGCTGGCCCCCATTAACAGTCCCCTGCACAAAATGTGACATGGGAATAAACTTCACAGCAGTACAGCATGAGACAGTATTCGACCACCCACAGAGGCAGCGACAAGTTTTTCACCACTTTATCAGCTCTTTAAAGAGTCATTCATGCTGTTGGTTTTCTTTGTTAAAAGTGGAGTATCATTTATAAATCCCCGCCCCCAAGATCTGGATGTTTGGAGTCGCACAGATCAGGAATCTGGACTTAGGCCTGAACTTTTGCCTCTTCTCCCAGGTGTTTGATGTCCCGTTGACAAAGCCTGGGAGTCCCTGCAAACAGCCATTTCATAAAACTAAGTGCTCAATAAAGCTTGAGCTTCAGATGCACTCTGAGAGTTGTAAGAGTTAATACCCCCTCCCAAAGGTGCCATGAAATAACCCAATTAATTATGAGTCTGAAGGGATTGAGAATTTTTCCAGTTGACCAAAAGGATTATAAAATACTGTACTTGAGCTTTTTAGGGATAATTTCTCAGATGGGTATTTGCTTTGCACCGCTGGCAGGAGGGCGGGGGGTCAGGTAAGGTTGCAGAGGGGACTCCAGCTGAATTAAAGTCCATTCTTAAACCTGGCTGACAGGCAAAGCGTCAAAGACCTTGAAGCCTCATTTTTTCCTAAATAGCATTTTGTTGTTGTTGTTACAGAAGTAAATTCCAGGCTTTTTGATTAACTCATTGCCTTATTTCATGAAAGAATGATTCACAAGGGGTTTGGATAATCTTCTAAATCTAGGAATTATATATAAACTTTAGGAAAGTACAGCTACATTGTGAAATCTAGGGCAAGAGAAACGCACATGAAAGAATATGCTACCTGTGTTGATAAAGTGACAGCGAAGTGTCCAGGCTACTCCGGGAACTGGGCACAGGTTAGCTCCTGTCTGTTGCTCCTGCCACCCCTCACCGTCATAGAGAATTTCTTGTGTCCTCAAGCATTTTTCTCTTTGGATGCGAGGGGGATGTGACCGTCACAGGTCTTGTGGCCACAGTCCTAGAGTTTGACGAGGCTGCTCCTGTGGACTGGGGGGCACCAACTTTCTCTCCCACCCCACCTCTGGTGTGTCCCTCCTGAAGACCCAGCTATACTGACCAAGCCCCTTGCCCCTTCCGGACACAGGATAGCTGCCTTGGGGCCACACGTGTATCTCACCAGCAACATCCTTCTGCCAGAACTGCCTCCGTTTGAACTACTGTCAAGGCAAAATTGCTTTATTTCCTAATTCTGATGATATTAGCAAATACATGTAATGGGAAATAAAATTAATCAGTTTGTGCTGGTGAAAATTGCCTCCTGTTTACCTCAGCCTTGTAGCGATTTTTCCCCCTCCTACAGGGGTTATTTTAATTAACAGCGTGAATTTTTGGTAGTTTAATTTATTTTATGATTGTGTAAAAATACTCCTTTGTAAGGGTTTATATATAACTAGCCAGCTAATTAGCAGTAATATTTTAACAACAGCTGTAGAGGCAGGGAGTCCCATGAAACATGGCTTCTCCCTTCAGACCGCCGAGATATTTATTGGTGCCTTTTCTTATCGGCTCTGGCTGAAGGCAACGAAGAGGGCAGTGTGCGCATCAGATAATTAAAAGAGAAGACAACACTGGAATCCTCCCTTCACCTGACACTTGCAACCTCCTCAGGACTTCTGGGTCCACGCCTCTGATTTAGAGCCCAGCTCCTTGGCTTCTCTACTTCTTTCAGAGTCTATTATATATTCCGTGTGGGCCCCCATATATAAGATGCATCTTTCTGGAAAATTATGGGTAATCTTTTAAGGACATTAATTTGAACTAAAACCAGTCACCAACATTTGCACTGCACTTCTTGTTTATGCAAAAGCATTATCACTTACAATAAGGCTCCCCTTCTATTCTTTTAATGTACTTGAATTTACATGCAAAAACTGGGGCAAGAGTTGGGGAGTAGAGGGAGGAAAGGGTGCGAGAGATGTAGAGAAACAGGGACATGGAGGCCAGAGAAAGAAAGAGAGAAAGCAAGACAGAGAGAAGCCGCAGCTCTATAGCTGACACAACCTGCTTCCCTCCCCGTCCCCCCTCTCCTCTCCTGACTCAATACCCACTTTGCTACTCTGGGGTTGGGGTCGAAAGGGAGTGCCCTCATGGGCCACCCTCAGCGAGGTTCCAGAGTTCAAAGGAAAGTGGTTTGTTTTTTCATATCATATTTTTACCCCAGGAGGCAGCCAACTGCTTACTCTGGAGCTCAGCATGAAATCTGCCAATACTCGATTTTCCCCTTACGTGGGAGATTTAGGTTCTAACTGCCGTGTAAGTTTTCGATTCTTGGGATCCTGTGAGGGTGAGCATCTTTAGCCCTGTTTTAGATCCTTAACCTTATTTTACAGATCAGGACACTAAGGGCTAGAAAAGTGCAGTGACTTGCACAGGACCATGCAGAAAGGTGGTGGTGGGAGGTGACTGGGACTGTGCCACACTGGTTCCTTTCCCACAGCATGCTTGCAAAGCCCTTCCTTATTTTCCAGGAGAGAGCAGCTAGCTCATTGTGCCTCTGGCTGGCCCAGGGCTTCAGCTTTGCTGTTCCAGGGTCCCAGTTTTCTTTCTGTGTTTCATTTGCATGTGTGTTACCCACACTGTAGGCACTGTAGGCTGTAAGACAGGAGGATCCCAGCCTTAGCCCCTAAACCAGTGTCTGGCCCATAGATGCTCAATAAGTAATGATCGGGTGGGCAAAAAAAAAAAAATCATAGAAGTTGAACCCAATTTTCTCATGCAAACTTCTTTATAATAAGGAAACTAAATTTCTAATTAGTTACTTTATGTTCAACTTATTATGCTAATGGTTATGTTTAAAAATACTACATATGCTGTGGTAGCATAGTGCCTGAAACATAGTAATGGCTCAGATATTAACTATCATTATTTTCCCAATTTTAGTAAAGTATAGAAAATGCAATGTAAAGATTTCCAAAGAGTGTCTAAATCAAAGCAATACGGGGAATCAGCACACATATACATACACACATGCTACCTCCGTTTGTTAGGATTCACTTAGTAGATCTTCTGCAGGGGTAAAATGTCCAGTGGGGGTCTGGGGGGGCAGGTAAAATGTCCCCAAGAAGTGGGAGCCTCCTAGTATATTTGATTACTCCAGTGCTCAGTATAATAACTTATGCTTGCAAAGCATTTGACGGTCCACATTCATGAGCACTGAAATGTAGGTATGGCCAGGGGCTTGCCTTGCTTCATGCTGCATACCCCAAACTAACACAGTGGGTCAGTGCCTGACACAGAGTAGGCACCTACTGTATACCCAAGGAATGGCTGAATGATCTTATTTGGCTTTCACCATAGCCTGTGAATGGAAGCCATTATTATCTCTATTTGGCAAATGAGGAACTTTCAGAGTGGTTAATGATCCTGGTGAAAGTTCCCTGACTAATCAATGGCAGAGCTAGGAGTCCAGCCCGCCAGAGCCTATGCTTCATTCATTGCAAAGTGGATCTCTAACAATGTGGATGGATAACAACCAAGTATAAAAGCAGCTCCTGATTATATTGGGGAAATGGTTCTTTGTGTAGTAGTAAGTGGTGAGACTGTAATTAGGAAAATGGGCTCTGCCACTTATTAGCTCTGTGACTTTTGATGAGTTACCTAATATCTCTGTGCATCAGTTTCTTCATCTGTGACATGGAAACAGTATCAGCACTTACCTCATGGTGTCGACTTGAGGATTATGGGAAATAACACCATCGGCTGAGTGCTGGGCACACCCTCAGGCTCCATGATGGCTACTTAAAAAGTGGGGTGACAGGTTCTGACTTTTTGACTCTAACAGCAGTGTGACCCTTCCTGGGTCACACTATCCTCATTTGGGAAATGACAGGCTGGTGACATGCTCTATAAGGTCCCTTCCAACTTTAAAATTAGAGATCCTGCCAGGTATGGTTGTGCACACCTGTTATCCCAGTACTTGAGAGACTGAGATAAGAGAGTTGCAGGTTTGAGGCCAGCCTCAGTAACTTAGCAAGGTCCCTCAGCAACTCAGCAAGACCCTGTTTCAAAATAAAAAATAAAATAGAGCTGGGGGTATAGCTCAGAGGTAGAATGCCTCTGGGTTTAATCCCTAGCCCCTCACCCCTTGCCAAAAAATTGGTAATTCTAGCATAGTTTTGTGGAGTTTTACATCTCATGTGACTCTTCTCAGTATTTCTAAAACGTTTTCATTCTCTGATGAAGAGAGAAAATAATAATGTGAAGTGGAAAGAGAGAGGAGAAAAGAGTGATTGTAAGAGCATCAGTAAGGGTGGGTGCAGGAGCGAGTATCCTATGACAAGCAGCTAAATTGACCATTATGGTATCGAACTCCATTTGGTATGTAATAGTAGGTGAGTGCTTGGCCATATGAAACTCATATCTATATATCAGCTTTCCCCAAACACCATCTCAATTAATGGGCCCTGAAGGAGGGATGAGATTTGGCTGAACAAAAAGAACAGTGGAAAAATATGAGAAATATGAGTGTAATACTGTAATTAAAGGAAAACTGATGTGACTTAGAGTCTCTATCTCAATTCTTTTTACTTTGTTTTTCCCCATTAAGCAACATAAAGCAAGAACTATTATGGAAAGTAGGTAGAAGTGACATTTCTTTAAAAAATCTAAAAAATAAAAAATAGAGTCTAAAGTTGGGATTTCTTTTGATGGGGAAACAATAAAACGTTAGATAATTCTCAGGTTCTTACTGCAAGAAAACAATAATTATATTTTGTATTTTATTATAATAATAGGTTCCCAGCTAAATGCACAAATCTAATAAAACCATAATACCAAGCTACAATGGGCTTTATGAATTGTAAATGGAGCGAATTTAAATGTTTTTGGCATCTGCCACCCAGTTCCCCAATAATAAGATCTATAATTTCCTGATAAGCGTGCATACAAATCTTGTGAGTTTAGCTCTCTAGAAGGGCCAAGGCCTATTTTCAGTGTTCCTGTGAATTTCTTATTGGCTTTGCCAGGCCCACTCCTTCATGTCTAACCCTTTTGCCATTTAAAAGCATTGAAAGTACTGAGGGAGATTTTTGTGACTTTTAAAGGGATTTTGAACATATAATTAGCTGTACGGGACCAGAAAATGGTGATTCATCTCGGGTTTATTTAAGAAGTCTCTGAAGCACTGGGTGTCACTTGTACACATTTAAAGAACACTGTGTGTTTGTAAATGGAGCAGGAAAAGTGAGTATGTGTTTGTAAGGCTTAGGGCACAGCAGGGAAAAGCTGCTGCTTTGATCCCAGTGTCTGCTGTAAAAGTCTAGTGCGGTTCTCTGTAGCACCGGGGCCAGCTTTAACTAGTGGTCAATGTTGGCACAGTCAGTGGGGTAGAGGAGATGTGGTTTTATTTTTCTGCTCAGGATCTTAGCACTTGAAAAGGCCTCTGAGCTCAGAGAAGATACCTCACTTAGCCTCATGCACAGCATTTCCGTGGACAACTTGGGGTACTGCACTCATTTCTTGGAAATGTCCTGTCTTCTGAAACCAAACAAACAAACAAAGAGGGTGTGCCATCACTTGGTGAGTTGACTTTAGCTAGGATCCTATTTTATGACTATCCTAGTGCCAAGTCCCAAAGGGGAGACATAAAGAAGCCACTAGGAGTGTCTTTTGTCTTTAAATAGATCTCGTTCATCATCCTGTCCAGAGATCCTCATGGCCCAGATGGGTTGGCAGTTCATGTCATGACCCAAGAGTCTGGGACTCTGGTTCAGAAGCTTCCAGGCCCATGGCAGAAGTTTTAAAGCTGTTGGCCCACCTTTAGAGATCACTAATAGGTGCACTTCACCAGCTCCCTCTCCCTCCTGCACCTAGCTGATACACCACCCCACACAGGGGGCTTTTTCCTTTTGGCTCCTACAGAAGCTTAGGATATTGATGATGACTTAATTGCTGGTGGGGAATTTGAGACATTGAATACAGGCAGTCACAGGATGAGGGAGACCACACACCTGGAGAACTTGCAGTATCCCTTGCGTCCCAGTCCCCACAGCACCTTCTGCTCTCCTCCTGGGCTTGGAAAAGTCAGATCAATTGATCTGAGTCACCTGTTCCCATCACTTCCTTATCAGCCGCGGATGAGTCTACCTTGCCTTCGCCCCCAGTCTCATTTAATTAGATATAAGCTTACCTCAAAGTCAATTCATTCTGTTTCTTAACATTGACCGCAGTTTCTCTTTTGGCTAACCCCTCGCCTTTCCCTGTGATTGAAGCAGTGGAGGCTGATAATTCATTTTGTTCCGCCATTATTGATTTGGTGGCTCTGATCCAAAATTTGAAAATTTCTCTCCAGGTTGTTCTTGCCCTTGTTTTTTTTTTTTTTTTTACAAAGACATTGCATAAAATGAAGGGTGCAGGTCAGAAATAGAAACAACAGTGCTACTTTAGGGTATGAGGGTCCACTTTGAATTGTGAGAGCGGCTTATTGTTAATTACAGAGATTTCCAAGGGCATCACACACTTCTCAGGCGGTGGCCGAGAAAGATCCTCCTTACAAATGCTTTCTAAACCGAGAATGGATTTGAAAGACCATTGTCTGCCCAGGCTCAGAAATTATTCCCTCATAAAGGACTTGTGTAAAGGTTTTCAAGATACCTTTATGTGAAAGATAAACTATATTAAGGGCCCAAGAGCTTCTTGCTCACCACATTTTCACTCAGGGTTTCCTTTCTTGATTCTTGTAAATGTCAGTTCTTTCAAGTCACGGCCTCTCTTAGATTAAGGATTCTGAACCCCAACGTGGACGTTTCTCCAACATCTTTGCTTTTTATTCTGGGTACCTTGGTGGGTGTTAAGCGGCCAGCAGAGTTTTTCCTTGATGGATCATTACTAAAATGAGATTCTTGGTGGACTCTTATCTTGCCATAAAAAAAAAAAGCTTCCAGCCAGGCGTGGTGGTGCACACTTGTTATCCCAGTACTTGGGAGGCTGAGACAGGAGGATCACAGGTTCATGGCCAGCCTCAGCTACTTAGTGAGGTCCTCCGCAACTTAGTGAGACCCTGTTTCAAAATAAAGAATAAAAAATAGGTCTGGGGGTGCAGCTCAGAGGTAGAATGCTCCCGGGTTCAATCCCCAGTTCTGCAAACAAAACAAACAAAACAAAACAAAACAAAACAAAAAACTTCCTAAAATGAACATTTCAGAAAGCCCAGGGACCAAGAATTTATGTTATGAGGTTTTTGTAGAGACTAACATTTCTCCATGAATTCTCTAGAATGTGCTGTTTTAGTTTTATGTTGCAAGTAGTTGTAGTAAAGGACTATCCTTTTAAAAAAGAAAAGAAAATTTGCATTCTTTTGGGGTTTCATTTTCCCCCCCATTGGTATGGCAAGCCGAGCAGTGACCGCAAGGGTCTCTTATTGGACTCTATAAAAGAAGAGTGGAAATGAAGAAAGTGTGTCTTTTCCCCCCAGGTTCCCCTGCTTCTCTTTGAAGGTGGATCCTTTGAGTTAACGCGTAGCCATGGGTGTGTACGCTTCTTACTTTTTCTCCTCCGATTTTTAAAAAGACAAAGATAGAAGCTGTGACATTGTCGTATATTTTTAGAAAGCTGGTAGTAGATGCCTTCCAGAGACACTTATTCTAAATGAAGCTGAATTCTTCTCTCTCCCTTCTCATCGGGCTTGATATCATTGGTCTCTATAAATAAAACCAGCCTGCGATGCCAGGTTATCATTGGCTTAGACATCAACTCAGCCATGACCTCGTGTCTATAATGAACTCGGTTTCCTATGATCCCAGAGTGAACACATAACCAAAACCCCCTCCAAAAAACAACAAAACAAAACAAAACGAACAAACACAAAAGTATTTTTCCTGAAATGAAAAAGAAAACATAAAGACACAGCCACCAGCTAAGGACTTTGAAAAGATTTCCTTCTGTCATCACGAGGGCTGTAAAACAGGTCGTGCAAAGGTGTTTATAAGTCTCGCTGGCCATCAGCTACCAGAGTGTCCAGCCAAACAGAAACCTCTTACTGTGTTAAGCATTCTGGCTCCATGCAGCAAAATCCAAATCTACCCATTGTGCTTTCGTTTCAATAGACCCTCTAGATTCTTAATTACCACTCGGGCTAATTATGCAGTCAAAGTTCTAAACCGCAGTGGGTTTGCACAGCACGCCTCTCCTTCTTGCTGGCATGCGTGTATTGGTTTTCCCCGGCCCTGTCAGGCTGAGATTTAAATCCTTAACCTGACATTCATTGTGTTATGTGTATCAGCTTTTCCTGCCTTTTGGAATTACGTGCCCAATAAAGTTCTCATTTCTGTCATAGGTCAGGACTTGGTCTTTTATAAATTCCTAGGCTGGGGCCATTTAAATTCTGTTTTTGATTTTATCCTGCCTCTTCAAATTATTTGCCTTGTAAGCGCTTTAACTTTTTGGCCTTTAGCCCTAGCTTCTTAGGCTATTAATTTTTTTTTAACCTATGTGACCATTGAAGCAAATTTATAGAAAATCTCACTGACAATGAGGTAGCACCATTCTGGAGAGAGAAGAGGAATGTTTGGAAGGTCTTCAAGTTGGAGCATTTGCCAAATCTTGCGCGTGCGCATGCATGTGTGCATGTCCTCAGTGCGGGTCAGCGAGGGAATCTCCAGCTATCAGAGCCGTACACGTGTAGTATGTTCTCCACCCTTGAATTTCCTCCAGCCACTCCTTCAGTGTTTGGTTGTCATTTCAGTGGGACAGTGTCTTAGTTTTGGCTAAATCCAGTTGAGAAAAGGAGATGGGCTAGGCACAGTGGCACACACCTATAATCCTAGTACTAGGGCTGAGACAGGAGGATCACAGATTTGAGGCCAGCCTCAGCAACTTACAAGACCCTGTTTCAAAGTAAAAATAAAAGGAGCTGAGCGTGTAGCTCAGCGGTAGAATGCCCCTGGGTTTAATCCCCAATATAAAAAAAGAATAGAAAAGAAAAAGAAAGAAAAAATGAGACAGACAAGGTGGGAGGGGGAAGAACTCTTTAGTATAATGTGTATTTTGAAAGGCTTATGATGCATAGGCAGGCCAACATATCACATCCTATTTGTTTGATTATTGGGTAATTTATAAAAAATATTTTTGTTTTTGGTTTTAAGTTGGAGAGGAAATTCTCAAATCTCTTTATTTGTGTATGTCTCAGAGCGAAACTTTTGGAGTTGATTTCTACAAGATGTATGGGAGACATGTTGTTTCTGGCCTTTCCTTAAGAAGAACGGGGTCCCAGGGCAATATGCTAAAGCAAGTGGTGCTGGGTCTCTGCAGTCCCAGGGCCGTGATGCAACCTGGGACCCCTTTCCTGGGTATTGCAGTGGATGTCGGACATCTGTGGTCAACTTTGGCCTGCCCTGGATCCCCCTTCATCCATTTCCTCATCCCCTGTATGGCCTTTGACCCGTTTCATTGAAGGTTCACTTTCTGCCAGATAAATCAGCAAACATACCCATAAAAATATATGAGAAACTAGTAACTAGCCAGTATGCTACTCCTTCTAGATAAAATATTTGAAATTTTTTTTGGGAGGGAGCTACTGAGGATTAAACCCAGGGTTATTCTACCTCTGAGTTACACCCCCAGCCCTATTTTATTTTTATTTTGAAACAGGGTCTCGCTAGGTTGCTGAGAATCTCACTACTTGCAGAGGCTGTCCTGGAACCTGCGATCATCCCATCTCAGCCTTCCAAGTACAAGGATTACAGGTGTCGCCACCACGCCCAGCTAATATTTGAATTTTAACAGAATTTTTCTAGAGATAATGCACGAAGCCAAAAAGATGATGCTCATGGTAAGAATTTTGTATGATTCTGTGAATATCCCCTAAACAGACCAGGCTTCTCAGCACCAGAATGAGAATTGAAGCAACTAGATTAACAGCATGTATTTGTGATTTAAAAACAACAACAACAACAACACCTATGTATGCTTTATATATATATTTTTTTTTGGGGGGGTGGGTAGCTTATTGATCCCAGCAGCTGTTGAATTTTTATATGCCATTTATGATTGTTCCCACGATGTAGTAAAATATTCAAGGCAAATTTGATCAGTGTGTCTTAAAAAGGTCAAGTGTTTCTGTATAACTTTAGTCTGAAGACATTCCGATATGTCTGCTGCCAGTCCAACAGGAGCTACACAGGTGTAGGTGACTAATAGAGTCACAGATTGGAGGCGGGCCATGTGGTGTCAGAAGAGTTTAAGCAAACCGGGTTCCGCATCGCTGGTTAAACTGATCTGAGGATCTCTTGGAGTAAGGAACAATGTGGTTCCATGGGGCCACTCCGCTTGTACAAAGAATGAGGTGTGATTCAGTGTCAGGATTTTTCCAGGCGTCCCCCCAGGAAGTAGAGAACGGGATATGGTAATGACAGTAGTTGGTCAGCGGCGGCCTAATTCAGTCATGCCGCATGCTGAACTGCCTGGTAATTTCATTGTCACGCTGAAAGACAGATTGAGACATATTTCAAAAAAGTGTTTCATGGTGACCTGAAAGGTTATGTATTTGAAGACGGCCACCGAAAAGTAGACAGTGTATACCATTTTGTGTGAATTTGAAAAGTTTTTCTCTTAAATTGAAGTGGAAAACAGGAAAAAAAATGACCAAATGCAGGGCTATTTTCTTTGCTAGAATAGTTGTTACTTTTTTTCTCCCTTAGAAAAATAAATAGGTTACTATCTAGGTCTTTGTGTTTCTCTTCCTCAACTTTATTGTATGTCTTGTCAGTTTCACTCTGGCAGTATTATATTTGACAAGAAAAGGACTGGATTTTGAGTTGGAAAAAAATGGGGGGAAAAAAGCACATGTCCCAAATACCCAAATAATGTTGAGTGGCACCCTTAGTCTTCATTTTCCCTTATGGAAGTATACTTTCTTTCTGAGTGGGTATTTCTGATTGTACTTGACCTCCTCTATAAACAGCAGCTGGAGAGCCAATCTGGGGAGAATTGCAATCTTCCACCTCCAGGAAACGTGTAGCCCCAGTAAAGTCTGAAGACATAAACTCCGTCTTCCAAAATTCCTCGGATTGAGCCCTTTGGGATGGGCCAGTCTGGGCTTCATGGCAGATCTTCTGCCTGAGCACCCACAGGAGAGAGACCAGACCAGACTTGACAGTGCCTTCCATAAACTCAAAGTACCAAATGTCTGAGGGCTCTGAATTGTTTGGGGGTTCTTCAGTGGGATTTACAGGTCAAGACTCCTAGAGATATGATGCACTGGGTAATAAAATAGCTGTCCTGGTGTCACGAAAGGAGTAAATGACTGAGCCCAGAGCCAGATTTTAAACCCAGAGACTCTAGCTTTCCACCTCCGTGCTCTTCTGCTTATGTTATGACGAATCCGTAGTTGCAGAAAGGGTATTCATTCATTGTGCAATGTCAGAACGTGAGACCAAGGAGACAGGCGGGGACTGAGTCATACAGAAATTTGTGTTTAAGCCTGGAGACTTGGGATTTTCTCTTGGAAGCACTCTAGGGCCCTTTTTCCTATTGTTTGGTTAGGATCATTCACTGTTTTCCTCTGTTCCTCTTCTACCCCTAATGAGAGGAGTTTTTAGATCATAAAGTTGTAGTGACATCATTCCTTGTCAAACAAGAAAACCTTTTTATTTTGTTAAAGAAATTTACCATCTGTTTGGTTCTCTACCCCACTACAGAGAGATCCAGCCCTTTGATCAACAACCCCTCCCCATTTTTATATCATACGTTGAAAGCAGTACTGAGCCAGCCTATGTACAGTTGGACATGTATAGTTGGTATTTATCTCTGTCGAGCCTAATGGTGTTTGTATCAAAATAATGAAATGCAAGTCTCCCTGTTGGCTTCCTTCCCCTTTGATGCCTCCCCTGGCTTCTGTGTTGGGTTCCCTTTCTCTTCTCACACTGCCCAGGGACATTTCACCTCCAGTTCCCAGGTTTCCTTCCTTCTTTTGTTGTAATCATGGTTCAAGTTAGAGATCAAATCCTGGGACAAAGGGAGGCCCTGAATGGAGTGGTTTCTAGGTTCCTGATAGGGATTAAGGACAAGTAGGCTCTGTTTACTCTTCCACCAGCCACCAGCTGATGACCTTAGGTAAATTAATATATCTCTTGTCCTTACTTTCCTCATCTTTAAAGTGAAACAGTCCATCTAAGATGGCACTGACTCTTATTAAAATTGGTCTCAGGTCATTGTCCTACATACCTCCCATAGAGAGAAAATCTAGGGGGTCCAAGAGAGGACTCCCTGAAGTAGAGGGCTTTTACCATTTTGTATTCATTTCACAGGCGGGTTAAGGATTTAAACAGGATCCTTCTCACCTCAAAACATATGTTGTTCTAAACACCAGGGCTTGTTTATACACATGTAGTCATGCAAGAATGACTGAGGCTGATAGAACTGGAACGTGTTGCTAAGAGCAGCACAGCAATCAATAGGATTGCAATAGTAATAACACCTGTGCGCTCTAGTTAAAGAGATGTAAATTGCACTCCACATGAAAGCAGGGTGGAAACACAATGGAGCCAGGTGGGACGGGCGCTGGGCTGCCAGGACTGGGAATGAGTTTTGAAGCTGGCACCGGGACTTGGGGATTCTGGTCTGCATTTCCAAAGATGCCCGTGGCTGCCATGTTGTCCCTTACTGAGGAATAGGAATGCCAGAGACCAGGGACATCCAGTGAACGGAAGGCTTTCCCTGCCATCAACAAGGGATCCTTTAAAAAATTATGTTTTTAGGGGGGGATGTACCAGTGAGTCTCACTCAAGCCGAATATTAGAATTATCTGGAGAACTTTAATAAAATCCAGATACTAAAGGGTCAACCATAACTGCTTACTTATGAATTTCTGGGAGAGGGCCCAGGCATCAGCAAAGCTTTTCAGTTTCCTCCAGATGTACAACTGAGGTGGAGTACCACTAGTTATGTAAGTCTTTGCCTCCCAAACTGTGGTAATCACTTGGGGTGCTTGTAAAAGAGACAGTTACTGACTCTGAATCCTAGGATTTGCAGCATGGATATCTGCATTTTAAACAAATTCCCCAGGAAATCATAACAACAACTGGAGGAAAAAATAAATCCATTGGCAAACAAAAAGATAAACTTTGGCTGATAAATATTGACTTTTGATAATACGAACAATTTACAGTCTTAATCGATTTGTGATAATTCTAACAAATCATAATGGATATAACAAGGCAGCAGTAGACCAAAGATTGGGACTGGTCCTCATTGTTGGGCCCTTCTGAGGGACCTTTATTCCTTACCTGGGTTTCAAACACATTGAGAAGTTAATTCTCCGGCCCCTGGGTTCAATCCCCCATACAAAAAAACAAAACAAAACAAAACAAAACAAAACAAAACAACCCCAAAAACAAAAACGTTAAAATGGAGGCCAAATGTCATCTTTATTTACACTGAAGCTGATACTGGGTTTGGGCATGAGAAAGAAATGACCCATCATCAGAATCCAGGATTAGATAGATCTATCCTTCTGCCCATGCAGGGTGCTTCCCCCCTCCCTTGGGGGTTTGCTGGAATCAGGAATACTGGCTTCCTGAGGGTGGCTTGTGTCCAAGGGGAGAAGGACTGAGCTGAGTTAAACTTGCTCAGTTGTTCTTCCTAAATTCAGGCAGACTCATCACTCCACTTCTCCACTGTAAAGGGATGGGGGAAGACAGCAGGTTTCCAGGGAAATCTTTTCCCCATGGAAATCAGAAGTAGGAAAAAGGTATCTTTCTCAGTCATTAGGTGTCTTGATCTGTTTTCTGTTGCTAAAACTGGATACCAAAGGCAGGGTAATTTATAAAGAAGAGAGGTTTATTTGACTCATGGTTCTGGAGGCTGGGAATTCTATGAGCATGGCTCTGACATCTCCTCTGCACTTGAGGAGGGCCTTCTTGTTGCAACAGAACATGACAGAAGGCCTCGTATGGTGACATAGAGCAAGTGTACTAGCTTAGGGCTCCCTCCCTCTTAAAAAGCTACTAATGCCATCATGGGGCCTCACGCTCATGCAATCCTTAGGTAATCCTAATTACCTCTCAAAGGCCCTACCTCCATATACCAGTGCATAAAATTTGGGAATTAAATTTCTAACCCAAGAACTTTTGGGGGACACATTCAAATCATAGCATTATGCAACCTTACCCCATTTCGAATCCCCACAAGGGGTGCCTAGTGCCCAGTGCCCTCCTTTCTGGAATCTACCCTCAGGGTTTTCATTGATGTCCAGTTTTCTATCCCAGGAAAGGACGACCTGGAGTCCTAGGCACAGTCTGGGGTTTGGGGAACATGGACAACAGGGGCCTGGGCTGAGGTTGGGGGTGTAGGGGTGCTGGAAGCTCTTTTCATCATCCAAGTAAAATACCCTCAGTATTAAATAACCCCTGCCTAAAATACCTACCCTGATTTCTGTTTTGGTGACCTGGTCATGACTGATAGGGTTGGTATCTTACATTTATCATCTTATTTGAGGTTCCCAGAAACTTGGGTTTCTTTCTGTTATTCTATATCCATTTTACAAATGAGTCCACGGAGACATAGACAAGATAGATTATTTGCTCAAGGTTATATTTTGAGAAGAACTGGAACCAAGAATTCAAACCCATTTGGGGCTGAATGTCAAGTATGTGGCCTCCCCCATTGTTGCATGTTCCCCTACTCTGCAGAGTAAAGCCTAAGATAGGAGTTTTCCCTTTGTGCTAAAGATTCCCAAAGAAGTTCCACGTGGAGGTGAGGGAAGGCGACTGAGATGTGCACATCTCTCAGTGCCAGTCCTTATGCCGTTTGTCATCTATAAAAATCACGGTGTCACAGACCTTAAGCTGGAAGGGTCTGTGCTGGACCACTGGGCGGGGTACTCTGCTTTCTGGAAGGCAGCTGCTAATTATCTTCAGTTTTCTGAGTAAGATGGTTGAGCCCTGGAGGTTGTGCGACTGGTCCAAAATAACAGTGAATTTGTGGTAGCGCAGCCACCAGAACTTTTGGAGCACTTCAGGTCCTCCACTGTGCCATGGAAACTCAGGGTCAAAGAAATAAACCCCAAGAGAAGGGTCCCAGGAGACATGTCCCGTGATTATTCCAGAGGAGCTTAATCTTTGCCTTCAATCAGCCTTCCCACCTGAGTGCAGGTGAGAGTGGGAAGCTGCTGGCTGGGGACCCCGCTGCACCATCTCCCCTGTTCCCGTTACCCCAATTCTCTTTATTAATGGTGCGCAGCCATTCCCAACCTGCCTAAGTCAGGAGTACAGAGGAAAGACCTTGGAGCTGTTCTTATTCCACAGCACACAGCTATTGAAGAGGACATGGTGGATCAGTGTGTGTGGTGTACAGGGCTGAGCAATTCCTGTGACAAATATGCGGACACACTCACCATGTCTCTGGCGTTTAGTGTCAGATGGCGCAGTCAGACCCATGCTCTTCCTTTAGCAGGAATGGCAAAAGTGGGGACAGTAGAAGGGCGAGCTCAGACCCTTGAAAACCTGAGCTCTGGGAACCAACTCTCACCTCCTGCTCCTTTGTTGGCCGCTTCCTTCTCTTTGCCTCCCTCTTTTATTTTATTATTTCATCTTTCTGACTCTCCTTTTTTTTTGGTCCATTCTCAACTTTTGTTTCTTTTTTTTCCCTGTTTGATCATTTGTTCAAATGTTCATTCAACGCAAGCTCCTGCCTGCTGGACAACTCTGTGTATCCGATAATTTCACACTGATGATGTCCCTAGAGAAGTCCTCCCATCCACCTGAACTCCCGCATTTCCTCTACCACACACCTTGAGCACACATTTGTTTATTATGATTAGTTACCCTACTTTCCCCTTCCAACTCGTCCCACCCAGCGCTGGAATGTTAGCTCTGAAGGCATGGATGGACTCTTGTCTGTTTCTTTCAGTGCTTTCTCTCCCTTGTCTAGACAATTGCCTGTCACATAAAAAGTGCTCAGTAAACATTTGCCAAATGAATGAATGAATGAAACATAAGTGATTGGATGAATTATTGAGGCATGGATAGGCATGGTGTTAGCATTTAGGCATAAATCATGCCTTCCCCTATTTACTCCAATAACAAATACCTTGTCAGAACCTATGTAATGAATCCTTGAGATGTCCCAGCACATCCTTTCCATCTTTTCTCATGAAATTATTTCTCCTTTCAGGGCTCTCTTTGTTCTCACCTCCACATCAACCTACTGAGCTCTTTCTTATTTTCAAATATCTCACTCGTTCTTACCATCTTATCTTCATTTTCCTCCTCTTTCGATGGACCCCAATTCTCTTTGGTTGGAGGTGACAGTAGGTGTGTGGTCCAAACAGGTCCCATAGTCTACCTTAGGGATTTGGTTTGATTTAGGTTTCTTCCCCATGCACTGTGGCCTTCAGCAAGTGAGGACAGGGCTAGACGTGCTCAGGAACCACACTGCCATCTTCCTCCTCCTCAGGGCCCCACGCAACCCCTCCTGGAATGCGAGGAGATGGTAAAGACTGAGCCCCTCTGAAGTTTCTAGTTCTGCAGTGAGCAGAGGTATTAATTGGCTTTTTACTCCCATCCTATTTATGACATTTCTGCTCAGGGTTTCATGGGAACTAACTCTCAGAGAAGGCAGATTTCTTTCTTTAAATAAAGGAAGACATATTAACATGTACATAATATCATAGTAACCTTAATGCAACTCTAAGTGAAAAGATGAAAAATATTACTTGTCAAAAACTACATTTGTATTTCCTTTCTATTCTAACTGTACAAAATTTGATGCCCTATATTTTCGTGTTCCCATTTAATCTCCACAGTTACTATTTTTTTAAAAATTGGAAACAGGGTCTTGCTAAGTTACTGAGGCTGGCTTTGAACCTGCAATCCTCCTGTCTCAGCCTCCCAAGCATTGGGATTACAGGTGTGCACCACATTGCCCAGCTCATAGTTACTATTTTTAACAATGGTGTACTACTGCATTTTCTTGATCATAATTTGCTACTAATTTTAAGAGGCACAATTGCTTTCATAATTAAGTGTTCCAAAAAAAGAAAAGAAATATCACCTCATTAAATGTATATATTGATGTACAATGTAGTCTAATTTATATAAGGTTGAAAATGTACCCCAAAAAGGGTATCTTCAAATTGAGGAAATAAAGTACTTCATAGAATATACATTTCACAATTTACTTTCACTACAAAATTCCCTGCTATGGAAGTCTTTGTGCCTATAGCTTTCATCTTTTGAATGATTTTCTTGGTACAGATTCTTAGAGGTATGAACATTTTTCTGATGTTTTTGAGTCATATTGAGATGATGTTTTTCAAAAAGATGAAAACATTTTACAGTGTTACCCATAATGTGTGCTTAAGTATTTATGCTTAATTGCAATCCTGCCAGCTTTATGTATTACATTTTTTGTTTGGTTTTGTTTTTTTTGCTGAGTTTTATGTATATATGAGTTGTTTATATTTACATTATTTTGGTTATTTGGGAAGTGGTATAAGATATATTAGTAGCAAATTTAGTGATATGTCTAAACTGCTAGTAAAAGGTCTTATTGACAGGGTGGCATAAGATGATTTTATTTAGGTGACTGTATTAGACAGGGTTCTCTAGATTAACAGAATACACAGAATGAGTATATTTTTAAAAAAAGGGATTTATCAGATGGCTTACAGTTTGCAGCAATGTAGTCCCAGGTTCTGACTGCACGTGGAGGGTCAGAGGAACCAGTAGCTGGTCGAACGGTCTAAGAGCTGGAGTCTTAGGATTGGAGCAACCA
>PVJS01005267.1:0-13809 GCA_004027185.1 Glis glis
AATTACAGTATCTCCAACAGCCACATCCAATATGGCCTAGTAGCAAGCACCATAAGCAGATCGCTAGTATGACTAGAAGTTGGCCTCCTCTCTGCAACAGCATCTGGACACATAACAGTGGGAATCTCATCTTCAGGACAAGCCATGCCAGAAGACCATGTCACCCTGCTGGACTTTAGGGCACTGACATCTACTCACGGTCCCAAGGACACCATCTAACATGGCATCTAATAAAGTGCCCATCGCCTAACTTGGCATAAGCCTAGGCCAGGAAAATACCAGTAAGTAGGAGGCCAACAGCTGTGCCAGTGTAGAGACAGAGAACTGAGGTTCCATGTAGACCACATAGTGATCTCTAGCTGGGAGGAGTGGATGAGAGCAATCCCTAATAACACACACACACACACACACACACACACACACACACACACACACCACACGTATGCGGAAAGCTGCTAGATTAAGAGTTGGGCAAAATAAATCCAGAGAAAGTTGATGAGACCCGGGGGTTGAGAAAGGATGTGAGCGGGATAGCTATCTGCTCTCAAAGCAGAAGTAGCTACCTATTGACTGATTTTAGAACAATTGCTGCATAACACAGTATGCATTCTAAGGCAATGTGTAAAGTATGCTCTGAATTTATTGTATTTGGCATGAGACAGGATCTGGTTATGAATTTATCAAATAAAATGCAACTCACCTTGCCACGCAATCAGTTTGCTTAGAGATGCTAGAGCCAGCACATGGCCAAGTCTGCCATGCTCTGGCCTATACATACTTGGTTGTATTAAAAAGCAAGTTCAGTAATGCTGCAGGTACTGTTGGCCATATATAAGGTTTAAGTTAAAATTTAAAACTGATAACCATATACATATTTGAGCTTGTCAAAAGTTAAAGACAAACCAGTGAAAATCTACCTGGAAAGCTTTTAGTGAACAGTAACTTAAAAGTATTAACACATTAAAATGATAATGCATACATTTCAGTTTGTGATATGATATGTTTTCAGTTCTAATTTACTTCATGAGACTGATAATGCAAAAACAACTCATATTCATGGACTAGATATCCTAAAAACTAAAATTTTCTTCTAAAATACATTAAAATATATTCCCATATATGTCTATAAAAGAAGAGAAACACATAAAATCCATTTCAAGTACGAATAATTTTGGAAACTTTGCTAAAAATTCTTAAAATACTATTTGTTAAAAAATGAACCAAATAGAAGGCTTACAAAGATGCATAACACAGATAAAGAGTAGAAAGCAAAGTCAATGAATTGAGAGAGTACAAAAACACAGCTACACTTTAATTGATTTATTAAAATGTAGTAAAATATTTATAGAAACTATATATAAAACTTTCAAATTTTATGAACATGTTACAAACTTAGAAAACTAAAGCAGTGTTTTACTTCATCTCAATCTTCATAAACTCAATGCTGTTTGACCTTGGAAAGGATATATGTTTCTTTATTCTTCTCCCCCACTCCTCCTGGTTGCTGGAGATTGAACCTAGGGTACATTCTGCTGAGCTACCTCCCCAGCCCTTTTTACTTTTTTATTTTGAGATAGGATCTCACTAAGTTGCAAAGGCTGGGCTCAAACTTGAGATTCCCCTGCCTCAGCCTCCTGAGTAGCTGGGACTGCAGGCATGTATCACCATACCTGGCTATACTTGTCATTATTAATAAAGTAACTATTAAGCATTTATGAAACTAGATTATTATTTACAGAAGTAGATCATCAAAATCAAATTAGTGAGATAAGAAATACCTCATTAATATAACTTTACTTACTATGGTCCACTAGTACTTTCTCAGTGGGGATAGGGGAAATGTTGGTCAAAGGATATGAAATTTCAGTCAGACAAGAGAAAGTTCAGCCATGGTGGCTATAGAAAATACATGCTGAACATCCTTAATCCAAAATCCAAAATCTGAAATCCAAAATCTAAAATGCTACACAATCCAAAACTTCTTGAGTACCAACACAACACTCAAAAGTTTTGGATTAGAGATACTCTATACATAAAAGACTATGCAAAATATCCCCCCAAACTCTGAAATCTGAAACACTTTTCATCCCAAGAATTCTGAATAAGGGCTACTCAACCGGCAATGTATTATACACTTAAAACTGCTTTAAAAAAAAGTAGATTTTAAGTGTTCTCAGCACGAATAAGTATATGAATGATGCACATGCTAATTAGCTTGACTTAGCATATATATATATATATATATATATATATATATATATATATGTATGTATATGTATGTTGTGTGTGTGTATAGTGCTAGGGATTGAACTCAGGGGTATTCTACCTCTGAGCTATACCCCTAGATCTATTTTTTTTTTAATTTGGAAAAAGGATCTCACTAGATTGCTGAGAGCCTTGCTAAATTGCTGAGGCTGGGTTGGAATCTGTGATCCTTCTGTCTCAGCCTCCCAAGTACTGAGATTAAAGGTGTATGCCACCACAAAACATATTGTTCACCATAAATATATATAATTTTGTTTATTAAAAATAGTAAGAAGCCAGGCGTGGTAGTGCACGCTTGCAATCCCACTACTTGGGAGGCTGAGACCAGAGGATCCAGGTTCGCAGCCAGCCTCAGCTATTTAGTGAGGCCCTCTGCAACTCAGTGAGACCTGGTTTCAAAATAAAAGAATTAAAAAAAATAGGGCTGGCTGTGTAGCCAGAAGGTAGAATGCCCCTGGGTTCAATCCCCAGTACCACCAAAAAAAAAAAAAGTTAAAAAAGAAGTAAGAAGAAGAAAAATAATACTGTTGGCAGGTACCATAAGTTGTTAGCATTAATATGCTCAAAACTAGAATTTGGAAACTACAATTATTAATGTCTTGTAAGTTATGTCACAAAAAAAGAAATCACTAACAACTTAAAATGTTAACACATGCTTGGCGTGGTGGCGCACACTTGTAATCCCAGTACTTGGGAGGATCGCAGGTTTGTGGCCTGCCTCAGCAACTTGTGAGGCCTTCTGCAACCTAGTGAGACCCTGTTTCAACACAAAGAATAAAATAGGACTCAGGGTGTAGCTTGGAGGTAGAACACCCCTGGGTTCCATCCCCAGTACCACACACACACAAAAATGTTAACACATTATCTTAATTCTTTATATAGAAAAGGTCATGGAATTAACATTTTACTATTATTTTTTTCTTTTTTTTTGTGGTACTGGGGATGGAACCCAGGGACATTCTGCCTCCAAGGTATACCCCCAGCCCTATTTTATTCTTTTTTTAAATTTATTTATTTATTTTTTTTGCGGTATCGGGGATTGAACCCAGGGGTGTTTTACCTCCAAGCTACACCTCTGGCCCTATCTTTTATACTTTATTTTGAAACTGGGTCTCACGAAGTTGCAGAGGGCCTCGCTAATTAGCTGAGGCTGGCCGCGAACCGGGATCCTCCGGTCTCCGCCTCCCAAGTACTGGGATTACAAGCGTGCGCCACCACGCCCGGCCAACATTTTACTATACGAGTATACTGGACAAAGGAACTATTTAGATATTACTTAAAAGCTTGAGCTGAATTTGATATTCTAAGTATTGTTTTCCCTAAAATGAAAGATATAAAGAAGCTCGATAAAAAAGGACATCAAAGCTTAATTAAGCTTCCCTGAACAGAAATTTCATCCTCATTTATGATAAAATACACAGAATTCTCAGAAACCTATGGAAAACTATTGGGCATATTTGATATAATATCAATCATTCACTTTTCTGAACTATAATCACTGCTGCCACCTCTATCAAAGCCACAGATGCATTTTATGAAGCACTTTAAGACAATGATGACAAAGTCAGTAAAATTTTCATTTATGCAACCTTGGAACTAAGCAGTTATACTGTTTCTTCCTAGTAAATGTTAAAAAAAGACTTCATTTTAAAATGAGAAAAACCCCACTTTTGCTGCTATTAAGAAAAAAACAATACTTCATAATCATCTACCAGAAATTGCTTCCCCTTTCCCTCTATATAGTTCTCAAAAAATGTCTAATGTTAAAGATATCACAGTATAAGAATGACATAATTACTGGAAAAAACATAATTTATATTTGTAAGCCTGAAGAGAGAGTGAAACTAATTTGCTTGTTTAAAGTTATTAGAAAATTACCACTATATCATAAGGTTAAGATATATAATCCCAGCTTCAATCATAAACTGCTATAACATCTTTAACAAATCCCTAAAATGAAGGCATTGGAAATCTTAGTAGAGAAGACAGTATCAATCTACTTCAATTAGCTACTGTAATGAATAACCTCAAATAAAATCAGCCACTTTAATATAATTAGTACAACACTGATAAAATAACCAGCTCTCAAAAAAAAATCAGGATCACAAAACTGAGTCAAGGAACTTTAAGTGCTACTTCTAAAACTATGTTTTCTCACTCATCTTTGAGACAAGTGCACTCCCCTTGAAAATAAAATTAGAATAAAATAAACTATTATGTGATGTTAGTAAGGACTGCATACTAAATGAAAAACATATTTGGGTAGATTAATTTGCTAAGAGTAGATCTACCAGACTAAATTAATAAGGTATCTACAAAAGATGATGATGAAACACCTATTATTCATTTACAAGTTCAGAATCATGTAAAGAAAAATGCTATCATATGTTTCCATAACACCAATGACATGATTGCTTAACAAGATGGGGAAGAGAGTAAGATAAAAAAGACAAACTGTTAGGTTCTACCAAGAGGCTATCATCACTGTAAGCGAAGAAAGCACCTTTCTACACATTTAGGATACCACATAACAGTCTCATTTCTTTTCTTTCTTTTTATTTATTTATTTTGTGTGTGTGTGTGGTACTGGGATGGAACCCAGGGGCCTTCTACCTCCAGGCTACACCTCCAGACCTATTTTATTTTTTATTTGGAAATAGGGTCTGCTAAGCTGCTGAGAGCCTCACTAAGTTGCTGAGGCTGGCTTCGAACCTGCGATCCTCCCATGTCAGCCTTCCAAGTATTGGGATTACAAGCATGCGCCACCATGCAAGTCTCATTTCAAGGGAGAAATAATTCTGGAGGTATATTCATGAACATTATGCACTGCAGAAGGACAGGAATGGTATTAAGAGCTTAATTAAAAAAATTCAAATAATCATTTAGCTCACAGGCTCTGTAAATCCACTAATGCCATTTTCCTCTCATTTCACAGATAGGGGAAAATAGCTCTAGAAAGACAAGATGTCATGCTCAAGGTCACAAATAACAGCGCAAACAAGATGATAATTCTGGTCTTAAATATCATTTTAATTTGTCCTTTCCTCTATACTAGCAGCTAAGAAGAGATGATATTAGCATAAAAATGAAGTAAAATGAATTAAACTCAAACATAGTTTAAGAGAAGTCTGTCTACGCAGTATAATATTAGCTATATGCTGGCGATAAGGCCCTTGAAGATTAACATGGGATAATTCAAAAAGTGAATCTAATGTTGAGACAAAAATAATGATAAAAAAGCATGTGTAATTATTAGGGGCCCAGTTATCATCCAAAAATAATTTTTTATATTCAACCATGTAGTCTATGAGGTAGATCCTACTGCTATTTCCATTTTGCAAGTAAGAAAAGAAGGCATAATAAAGGTAGTAAGTGGTAAGGTCAGAAGATTAGGCAGGATTCTAAAAGAAAAGGGAAAAAATTACTATGTGTCTCATTGTCAAAATAAGTATTTAAACCAGTAGTGGTGACACATGCTTGTAATCCCAGTACTTGGGAGGTTGCGACAGGAGGTTTGCAGGTTTGAGGACAGCCTCAGCAAGTAGTGAGACTCATCAACCTAGCCAAACTCTGTTTCAAAAATAAAAATAAAATAGGGCTGGGGTGTAGCTCAGAGGTAGAATGCCCCTGGGTTCAATCCCAAGTGCCACCAAAACAAACAAACAAACAAACGAACAATCAAACAAACAAACAAAAAACCAATTACAAATATTTTTTAAAGGCAAGATATTTTAGATGTTTCCTATTATTTTATCCTTTTTCTTATCAGATTCCTCTAGTGAAAATTAATGGTTTTTAAAACAAGTTAGAAGTTAATATATGGGCATCTTTATATTCGCTTGTGATGCATATCAGAAAAATTCAATTGTGGAGATTCATAAAATAATAGAGAATGAAAGTAATTTCAGTGTCTCTCTTCAAAACAGAAGAATAAGCACCTTAACTTAAATAATGTTTGAGGGTCACATGTTTTTTATACAAGAGTAAAACCTTTGCTCTGCTTAGCAAAGCAACAATTATTTCAGATCAATTTCCTGTACATGGAATACAACTTACCTGTTTTGGGGTACACCTCAAATTTCAAAACTCAGATGCCTTACATTAACTCTGGAATAAGGGATGAACAGATAGATGTAAAGGTAGATGGACAAATGGACCAACAGTTATTATCAAGCCTACAGAAAATAATGAAAACATATGATTTTTCTTAATTTTTGGAAACTACTTTTATAACTTACCATCTTTTTTCTCTTATCTTGTTCTGTGGGTGGTTCTTCATCTTCTGTTACTTTGGGTTCCTCAAGATGAGACATCAACATACAGCTATAATTTTTTAAAAAAAAAGCCATATTTTAAATAAATATCTATAATATACTAAAAACAAGCCCTCAAAATCACTGAGAATACTAAAATGTGAGGAATAGATTAGATAAATTAGACTTATGTTTTAAAAAGTTTTCTTTAATTATAAGGAAATCTCACTTTAAAAAGAACATCAAAAAATTCTACAGCATTATTTACTTTGGCAATTAAGGTAACTTTTTAAAGAAATTTATAGGGTACTTCTGAACCAAACATCACTTGCTTTGGCAGCGTGTATACTTTACATCTTTCTAAAAAAAGATACAAACACTTAAAATACTTCTTTTCTCCTAATGGTCACAAGTCTACAGATTGTGCATGCAATAATTTAAATGGTAACAACATAGCCGGGCGTGGTGGCGCATGCTTGTAATCCCAGTACTTTGGGAGGCTGAGACTGGAGAATCCGGGTTTGCGGCCAGCCTCAGCTACTTAGTGAGGCCCTCTGCAACTTAGTGAGACCTGGTTTCAAAATAAAGGATAAAAAATAGGGCCGGGGGTGTAGCTCAGAGGTAGAACGCCCCTGGGTTCAATCCCTGGTACCGCAAAAAAAGAAAAAAAAATGGTAACAACATTAAATACTAGCAATCATGTAATAATCTATTTTGAGCACCAGATGACATGACTGTGCTGTGGGGAACTTGTTGCTGATAGCACTGGTACCTTCAGGATGGTTATAAATCATTTTATTTTGATTATCTGCACCACTGCTCCCCACCATTAGAGAGATAATAGAAACATAGTTTCCTATTCAGTCAACACTGGTTCTAGGAAGACAAGAAATGAATACTGTCTAGTGAATCGTGGTGATGGAACAAACCCCACCATTTCCTCGTTTACAACCGGAGAATTCAGTAATTTATCAGAGTCAGGGGTTCCTAACCAATGAACCATGGCAAAGAAAGTTTTGTTTTTTCTTGGGTTTTATAGAAAGTATGGGTGAAGGAAAATTCCTGACCAACTTCATAAATAATTCTTAATTTAGGGTTAAGGAC
Source organism: Glis glis (assembly GCA_004027185.1). NCBI lineage: Eukaryota > Metazoa > Chordata > Mammalia > Rodentia > Gliridae > Glis > Glis glis. The sequence continues at coordinate 7,623 of PVJS01005267.1, forward strand.
AGATGCTGATACTGAAACATAGCGTATGTGGGTCCTTCATCCCTACTCCCCATTATTAAAGTAACAATTTTTGGAGCAACTACTTCTAACCCAGTCAGTGTACCTTGGTGGGATCAAGCAGTAAGAACCTTAGGCTGGAAATTAGATGTCCTGAAAAACAGAAAGGGCTCAATCCCTAACTCATCTTCGAGCTGCAATGCTCTTGATCCACTGTGATATATAATAAAGCACAACAGCACAGCGTGAGAAAAACAGAGCACTACTCTATCCATGCGAAAGCTATTTAGTAAAATGAAATGTCGTACCCCAGCCTGTATTTTGGAACTGACTAATGCAATGAGGTTCCTTTTCACTAGCCATTTTATGCCAGCTGCAGACTTGAATTCTATATGCAATAAATATAGGTCTCCATGGAAACACACTTTATTTTGCATCAAATTCTTCCATTGCATTGCAAAATTTGTTAACTTACACAGTAAAAATTCTCAAAAAAAATTCTCAGCCAGGTGTAGTGCTGTACACCTGAAATCCCAATACTTGGGAGGCTGAGAAAGGAGGATAGCAGGTTCAAAGCCAGCCTCAGCAACTTAGCAGGACTACTTCAAAATAAAAAATAAAAGGGACTGGAGGTCTAGCTTAGAGGCAAAATGCCCCTGGTTTCAATCCCCAGTACCAACAAACAAACAAAAAACAAAACAAAACAAAGCAAAAACTCTATTCTGCCTTCCCTATGCTCAAAAATTCATCACATTAATAATGGAATACATTTTCTTTGAATAAAAAGCCCAATGCCGAAACTATCTCCTCGAAGAAAATTTACAATTAGAAGTCAAAATGAGATAAAAGATAAGCAATCATGTTTTACTTAACAGGCACGTAGAATTAACAGAGTTCTAATAAGCTAAGATGTATGGATTGTGAATGCAGTAATAGTAATACTAATAAAATAGTAACAATAGTTTAAAATAGAAATGACTAACATATGAATATACATAGTCACTTCTCCATTCTATACTCACAGCAAGAATCACTGAAAACCTTCAGGTATTCTAGCATGATAAATGAGAATAATCTTTCTCAACAAGAAACTCCAACCTAGCCAGGCACAGCGGTGCACGCCTGTAATCCCAGTACTTGGGAGGCTGAGACAGGAAGAGTACAGATTGGAGAACAGCCTCAACAACCTGGCAAGACCCTGCTTCAAAAACAAAAAAATAAAATAGGGCTGGGGGTGTAGCTCGGAGGTAGAATGCCCCTGGGTTCAATCCCTAGTACCAACCAACCAACCAACCAACCAACCAACCAACCAACAAAAAACCACAACCCCTGAAAGAAAACAAAAACAAAATTCCAGCTGGCAAACCACAACCAACAAGGGTTAGCATGAAATATGAAACCCTTTAAATCATTTCTGGTCAATTTAAAAGATACCTGCAGTAACACCTTTCACTTAATCAATATATACTCTGTGCCCTAAGTCATTCAGTGATTTTACAGGTATGAAAAATAACCCTGAATTTACAAACATTCATTGAGTACTGATAAATAGTATTTGCCCTCAAAATTTCCCCCGTCTAATAAATGAACTTTTCCCTACTTTGGAGCATCAAATCTGGATGCTTCAAATTTGCCCTTAATATGGCATCTGAACAAAAACCAGAGGAACCATCTGAAAAAAGTCTTGGCACATTTTATCTGGAATCTGCATGAACAAAGGTTGGGGAGCTGGGGGGGGGTTAATTGGGTAAATGTAAGTATTCAAGTCACATTCTTGATATCCAGTATCAGTGATTCTCAAACTTGAGCTTGTATCTGAACCATCTAGAGGGCTTTGTGAAAGCACAGACTGCTGGCCACCACCACCAGTTTTTAATTCAGCAGGTTGGGGGGGGGGGTCTGAGAATTTGCATTTCTCATAATTTACTCTGGAATGTTGATGCTAATGTTGTTGGGGAGGGGAACACACAGGCATTTTGTTAATTATAATCCTGTATTAGGAGAAATTACCCAAACTTCTTCCTACTTATATCTTTCTGAAACTCATCAACCTGATTTCACCATCATTACTGATGTTATGAAACTGGCTTTCAGGTAGGCTGACTTAAGCCATTTATGGATCACTTCACATAAAACTAAACCGACATTTACTTGGCCTCCACAGTGGACACTGTGGTTCTTACATAATCGTCTTCCTCAGTAACAGAACCCTGAATCTGTCCTGTTTCCATCCCTTTCCATGCTTTGGAAAAGGCTGGTCCCAGTCTCCAGGCAAGTGGCTCAATAAGCAATCATGGTGATCCTATTCCTATGGACCATGACTGCTTTCAGCAGGGGCATGTTTAAGGAATTCTGGCCAATGAGATATGAGGGGAAAGTCTGATGAAATGATTTCTAGAAAATGTTTACTTTGATTTAAAGAATGACATGAAGAAAAAGAAGATGACTGCACTGTCACTAACTGCTATGCCTAGAACTACTTGGTGTAGATGAGGGAAGGTGGCCTGCAGATGAGATTAGTGTGGGGAGGAGCTGGAATAGAAAGAAACTGGGTCTCTGATGTTGTTTGAGAAGACTACAATTAGCTAATCCTGTAGCTACTTACCTATAGTCATTTTGTTGTCAGGGACAACTAATTCTTTATTGCTAAAGCTGAAAGTTCTTTTATAGTCCCTTACATAAATACCTTATGAAAAATTCATTTCTGGGTCCCAGCCAAGAAACAGTCTCCTTGTCCTGATAAACCTATTTCCTTCTACTTGAAAACAAGAACCATGTAACCCCTAATGTTTTTCTTTCTTGCACTGGCAAATAGCTCACAGCTAAGTTTTCTATCCAGACACCACAGGTTTCCCCAAAGTTTCTTACTTGAATTCCCTCAATCCTGTGTTAGTAGCTTTCTATTAAAATGAGTTTGTGCTTTCCTTACAGCTGTCTCAAATCCTCTTATGGTGTCAATATAAGCAACTAAATGTTGTATATTAGGAGTACAGAAAAGTGCCATAAAGGAACAGAGAAAGAGGCAACGAATTCTTTAAGTCTAGAAAGGAATCTTAGAGGTAGGTATTTGCTGAGCAAGCCTGAGGGCATGACACACCAAGAAGAAATATTACTAGTCAGGCCATGGGTCTAAGTGTATGGCACGCCAGGGAATGATGAACAATCCAGGGAGCAAAAGAAAAAGGAGTGTTGTAGATTATGGGGCAGCACAGAATAGAGATCCAGCAATTTTATTCTGCTAAAAACTGGGCTCTGAATTTTAGGAAGAGGGGGAGCATGGATGAGAGGGTGAAATTGAAGAAAGACCCCCAGGAAGGTCACTAAGGCCCTACACAAGTTGGGAGAACGTCAGAATGAGGAAAGGAGGTTTCTTCTGGTATTCTCTGTTACATTCTGAAGAGCCATCTGGTGGGTCAATACATCGAATGGAGGAGGAAGAGTCCTTTTAAAGCCTAAAGTTTACTTCTGTTTCAAATATGACTATTTCCTTTATAGCTGGTATGTTTTACTCTCTTGAGCTATAAAATACACAATTTATGAGTCCTTTTGTAATCAGTTTTATTGCCTCTGTGCTTCCTAAAATGCTGGCTAAATTTCTTCTTCCTTCTCAAACTTTGGCAAGGGGTTATCGATTTCATTGCCCAATGTTCCTGATAGCAAAATATATAAGGAAAGAAAAGGGAAACATGCTAACTAGACGAGCAGAAGGCCAATCTCTAGCCTCACCAATATACTTTCCTGGTTCAGTGAAAAAAAAAAAAAAACTCTACTAACTGAAAAATACAATAACAACAAATATACAAGCCTAGATTCATAAACTCTCAAAGTGAAACTCCCTTTCCTTCCAACAGGATTAATTTTCTATACCATTCCCAAAAAATACTGGCATCAAGATTAATAATAGCCACTGTCGACTATTCATTTATCCTGGAATATACAATTTTCTTAGGTAGGTAAAATAAAAAGTGGGATCATTGAAAGAGCAAATAAAAACTCATGTCCATTTTTTCTGCACAAAATGTTATATTTAAATTTTAAAATGCCAATATGAATATGCTATAAGGACATATTAAGCTGAAAAAGAAGCATGGGCTGTTAGGTACAGGACAATTTTTTTTTTTGCAGTACCGGGGATTGAACCCCGGGGCGTTCTACCTCCGCACTACACCCCTGGCCCTATTTTTTATACTTTATTTTGAAACCGGGTCTCACGAAGTTGCGGAGGGCCTCACTAAGTAGAGAGAGAGAGAGAGAGAGAGACAGGGAGGGGGGGGGAGAGAGAGAGAGAGAGAGAGAGAGAGAGAGAGCGCTGAAGCTGAGGCTGGCCGCGAACCCGGATCCTCTGGTCTCTGCTTCCCAAAGTACTGGGATTACAAGCATGCGCAAAAAATTATATATGCATATCACACAGATGACAAATACCTTTCAGTCCTCTCTAGCCACACCTACTTGTCACCAATCCCTGTCGATCCTTCCTCTGAAATCATTCTCGAATTCATCTTTTCATTGCTCACCAAGGTAAGATTACTGTAACAGCTACCTAAACGGCCTTCCCACCTCCAGTGCAGTAGGTTCTCAATTTTAACAGGCCTTCTTTAGGTTGCGAGCACTTTCAGGAGACTCAGTTGCTTCCTTACATAGCACAATGCCTGACATAAATACATCTGAATATAGAGATTTAATTTTATATGTCAACTTGACTGAGCTTTCCGGTGCCCAGAAATGTGGTTAAACATTATTTTGGGTGTGTGACTGAGGTTGTTTTTAGATGCGGTTAGTATTAAAATCAGTAAACTGGGCAAAGTAGTTTGCCCTCCCCAACATGAGTGGGCCTCAGGCAATCCACTGAAGGCCTGAAGAGAACAAAAATGCTGAGTAAAGGAGAATTCATCCTTGCCCACATCAGGCTGGGACATGTGCTTTTCTGCCTTCAGACCTGGACTGGAACTCATGCTATCCGCTCTCTCTGGTCTCCAGCTGCCACTGTAGATCTTGGATGTCTCAGCTTCCATAACCATGTGAGCCAATTCTCATAATAAACCATGTATATGTTCTGTTTATCTGGAGAACTCTAATACTCTACTTATGTACGTAGAGAAAATAGGGTTTTCTTCCTTTGTTCTAATTCATTCTCAACTGAGACTACATTAAGAATTCAACAGAACCAGAAAGATTAACTTTCTTTAACTGAACTGTTTAAATAGAAGGGGAAGCTAGAAGTTAGGTTAGCTCATGTGAACTTTTCTGAAAGTTGAAGTAAATATTTTGTGTTTCTCATGTGAACTTTTCTGAAAGTTGGACTGTGCCCCAGAGTTTTATGGACTATAATTTATAGAACTCTATGTAACCCATACAATTAGAGTAGGAAGATTTATCAGAGATCCAATGTAACTACTCTTAGAAACAGAGATTCAGAAAAGTTGGGTAATTTGTTTCTCAACTCTACTTGCACACACTGACACACTGGGATAAAAAGCAATTGCCAAACAATTCTGAGAAGGGAAGAAAACCATGGTTGGTCATATATTCTAGCTACCCATGAGCACTAACCCTCATGTCTAGGCCTTTCCAGTCTGGATCACTATATGGTCTCCTACTCAGTTTGTTTTACTTACTTCCAACATTTCCCCTTCCAAACCAAAACTTTTTCTTCATGCTGAACTTAGCATATTGAATAAAATGACCTTTCCTGTCTTGACTCTTCCACAAATCTGCTGAATCACTGCACTTTTCTGAGCTGTGGTATCCTGATTTTTAATATTATGACACTATAGTAGGTAATTTCTGAACTTTATTTCTAACAATTTCCAGACTCTTCTCTTTCAGTTACAACACAATATAGTTTTGTTCTACCTCCTAAGCCCTAACTCTTAGCCTTCCTTGAAGACTCTACTACATGGTACCTTTTTCTTTCTCTGACTTTCTATTAAAGCATGACCTAGAATTCTACTGTGTTATGTGCTCTTCACAAAACAAATACAACTGCCTTTATTCACTGCTAGTGTTTGCACTGTGCTACAAGGCATACCCTTCCCTCAACAAATTATATACTCCAAAGGGCATGGAACATCTGAACATATTCTAATTATTTCACTAACACTTGTAAAATATGTCACATAATATATTAAAACACAATACTTGAGCCGGCGTGGTGGCGCACGCTTGTAAACCCAGTACTTTGGGAGGCGGA